>JAXIVJ010003105.1:60000-70000 GCA_036785665.1 Chirona hameri
CCATGTGATTAGGGTAAAGGTAGGTAACTTCGTGAAAACCCCAACTTCGTGATTTGAGATATCACATATTTCTAAAAACGTGTTGTCGCCGTCATAGCCCTTTTCCGGTGGCTTACAGGACATGCAAGCAGGACACGTATTTAGTTTTGAGATTCCTAAAACAGTCTTACAATCGTACTGAGATTCGAACAATCGAATAAGCTGTGCACTGTGCGAATATTGTGCGTTATTTTGCGTGTGTTGAATGGTCAGAGTGGTGTGTGTCGGTGTTCGTGTGCATTAGCTACTCGTCACTTGCCTAAGACTCGCTGTGTGTGTCCGTTACAGCACCAACCCGTCCCAGCTGCCCGATATAACCAGAATGGACCTGCACGCTAGCTCCACGGCCAGCCTCCGTGAGTACCATCCGTACCAGCGACCTCGGTCACTGTCTCACTGTCTCACTGTCTCACTGTCTCACTGTCTCACTGTCTCACTGTCTCACTGTCTCACTGTCTCACTGTCTCACTGTCTCACTGTCTCACTGTCTCACGGTCTCACTGTCTCACTGTCTCACTGTTACACTGTCTCACGGTCTCACTGTCTCACTGTCTCACTGTCTCACTGTCTCACTGTCTCACTGTCTCACTGTATCAGGTACAGATAGGCTCCGTTGTGTCGGTGCTCGGTACCGAGGCTCCACTGGTAGCCTCTGAGAGTACCTCGAACACTGTCTCAGGTACAGATAGGCTCCGTTGTGTCGGTGCTCGGTACCGAGGCTCCACTGGTAGCCTCTGAGAGTACCTCGAACACTGTCTCAGGTACAGATAGGCTCCGTTGTGTCGGTGCTCGGTACCGAGGCTCCACTGGTAGCCTCTGAGAGTACCTCGAACACTGTCTCAGGTACAGATAGGCTCCGTTGTGTCGGTGCTCGGTACCGAGGCTCCACTGGTAGCCTCTGAGAGTACCTCGAACACTGTCTCAGGTACAGATAGGCGCTGCTAAAATATAGTGGATTATTCCCTGACCAGGTGGTGCACCGATATTTTGACGGACTGCTCCCTGCCCGACTGGCTTGGTGCGCTGTGTCCGGCGTGCCGGATGGTCGTGTCGGGGCTGGTCGTATCGGTGTGGTGTAAAGTCTATTATGCATCGCCCGCGGACGGATGTGGTGTTAAGGTGAACATACGGACCTGCCGTCGACGGTACGGTACCCTGCGGGACCCGGACGTGGGGCAGTACGGTACCCTGCGGGACCCGGACGTGGGGCAGTACGGTACCCTGCGGGACCCGGACGCGGGGCAGTACGGTACCCTGCGGGACCCGGACGTGGGGCAGTACGGTACCCTGCGGGACCCGGACGTGGGGCAGTACGGTACCCTGCGGGACCCGGACGCGGGGCAGTACGGTACCCTGCGGGACCCGGACGTGGGGCAGTACGGTACCCTGCGGGACCCGGACGCGGGGCAGTACGGTACCCTGCGGGACCCGGACGTGGGGCAGTACGGTACCCTGCGGGACCCGGACGCGGGGCAGTACGGTACCCTGCGGGACCCGGACGCGGGGCAGTACGGTACCCTGCGGGACCCGGACGCAGGGCAGTACGGTACCCTGCGGGACCCGGACGCGGGGCAGTACGGTACCCTGCGGGACCCGGACGCGGGGCAGTACGGTACCCTGCGGGACCCGGACGCGGGGCGGTACGGTACCCTGCGGGACCCGGACGCAGGGCAGTACGGTACCCTGCGGGACCCGGACGCAGGGCAGTACGGTACCCTGCGGGACCCGGACGCAGGGCAGTACGGTACCCTGCGGGACCCGGACGCGGGGCGGTACGGTACCCTGCGGGACCCGGACGCAGGGCAGTACGGTACCCTGCGGGACCCGGATGCGGGGCAGTACGGTACCCTGCGGGACGCGGACGTGGGGCAGTACGGTACCCTGCGGGACGCGGACGTGGGGCAGTACGGTACCCTGCGGGACCCGGACGTGGGGCAGTACGGTACCCTGCGGGACCCGGACGCAGGGCAGTACGGTACCCTGCGGGACCCGGACGTGGGGCAGTACGGTACCCTGCGGGACCCGGACGCGGGGCGGTACGGTACCCTGCGGGACCCGGACGCAGGGCAGTACGGTACCCTGCGGGACCCGGACGCGGGGCAGTACGGTAACCTGCGGGACCCGGACGTGGGGCAGTACGGTACCCTGCGGGACCCGGACGCGGGTCGTGTGTTTGTTGAGGCAGGTGGCCAGGCGGCCGGTGCCGGTTGGCTTGGTTTGGCAGCGGCGGCCGACGGCGCGTCATTTGCCGGAGCTGTCACCGGCGCCGAACGCAGCCGGGATCGCTCCGGACGAGCGGCGCGGAAGTGGCCGCCGGGCCCATTGTGTGACGAGCTGGCAGCCGGGCCGCCTAATGCACCACCGACCGGAACAGGCCGGAAGACCGGCCTCGCGCCACCTGGCCTGTCTCAATCACTCCGCCCGACACTGAAGAAGGACAGACATGTTCGCCGAGGACGGTCGTTTGTCTGCGCGGGAACGGACGGCGGAGCGGGGATCGTGCGGCGGCACTGTTCGATACTGAGTGACACGGTGCGGCGGCTGGCTGCGGTCTGTGACTGTGGCTTGGCCGAATGCTCCGCCGTGTCCGCCGACTGATCCCCGTCCGTGCCCGCCGGCCCGCCTCCGTCGAGCTACGGCGGTGCCGGCGCGGCGCCCCGCCGTCTCTGTTTACAGCCGCAACACACGGCAGCCGGCCGCTGTGTGCTGGCCAAACAGGCTACCGACTGGCGAAACTGTCCAGCTGAACGAGTGGTCGGCCCCTCCGGAGTCCGGACCGACCGAACTCAGCCGAAAGTCGGACCCGATTTCAGGGTTTAAAGACAATATTGTAAACATTGAATGTGTCAAGTTTGTTTTAACCTCGCCCTACGGGGGGGGGGGCTGACAGCCCCCCCCCCTGAGGTTTTTCTTGAATAACTTTTGACACATGCAGTGTATCTTGCTGAAATTTTCGGTAGCTGAGTTTACAACAATTATACGTATGCTGAAGAAAAAATTGTTGATATTTGTTGAGAAATGTTGGAAAAAATGACGTTTTGATGACGTCATGTTGGTAATTTTGTGAAATATTTGAAAAATCCTAGAAAACAGACTTTCAAAGAAAATTGCAAACGCAAATTACCAAAGATACAAAATGGCATTCTCTTTAAAATGGCAATCTCAGATTTTCAAAATTTTGGGTTTTTGACTCCTAAAATAAAATAAAACTATTTTTTTTTTTAAATCCCCACAAAATCTAAATTTTAAAAGATATTAAAAGCGGAATATATGTGAGAGAACTGAGTATGGACAATACCCATACCAAATTTCAAAGCAATATCTTCATTTTTGACTGAGTGAGTGACTCCCTAAGTGTAAGAAACTGATGACGTCATTTTTAAAAATAACTTTTTTTGACTTTTTTTTTTGACAAGATACGAACAAATAATTACCTTTTCTGTATCTCTGAGCTAAAACTGTTCTAGGAACATGCCTTTTTATTTACATTTATCAATTTCTAATTTTGAGGTTTTCTGAAGAGCAAAATCGCTGTTCTGGACGTGGTAAATCCGAGGTCATTCACTTGACCTGGAAGGTCACCCGTTGACCTGAAACCTAAAAATCGCATACTGTTAGATTCCTCTCATGACAGGCAACATGCTGGTTCTTACCGCATTGCTCTAAGTTGCTTTGTTTGGAAGTTAACAGGGGTGGGGCCTGTCAGACCCCCCCCCCCCCCCCCGTAGGGCGAAGGTGAAAAAAGCTTCCGTAGGGCGAGGGTTAAATCCCATGGGAGATGCATTTCGGCAGTGAGGAAATGGTGTGATGTGTTGCGGAGTTAAAAACAGCGGCTTGCATTTCATGTATAATGTGATTTTCATTGCCGTCTTTCGCACAATTAAAAGCAGTTTTGTCCTGGCCAGGCGGGTTTGTCAGACGTCTGGATGTCTGTGGAGGACCGGACAGATGTCTGGATTTCTGTGGAGGACCGGACAGATGTCTGGACAATGGACATGTGCAGAGGAGTGAACAGATGTCTGGACATCTGCAGAGGACCGGACAGATGTCTGGACATCTGCAGAGGACCGGACAGATGTCTGGATGTCTGTGGAGGGCCGGACAGATGTCTGGACATCTGCAGAGGACCAGGCAGATGTCTGGACATCTGCAGAGGACTGGCTGTCTGTGGAGGACCGGACAGATGTCTGGACATCTGCAGAGGACCGGACAGATGTCTGGCTGTCTGTGGAGGGCCGGACAGATGTCTGGATATCTGTGGAGAGCCGGACAGATGTCTGGATGTCTGTGGGGGGCTGGACAGATGTCTGGACATCTGCAGAGGACCGGACAGATGTCTGGATGTCTGTGGAGGGCCGGACAGATGTCTGGATGTCTGTGGAAGATCGGACAGATGTCTGGACATCTGCAGAGGACCGGACAGATGTCTGGATATCTGTGGAGGGCCGGACAGATGTCTGGATGTTTGTGGAGGGCTGGACAGATGTCTGGACATCTGCAGAGGACCGGACAGATGTCTAGATGTCTGTGGAGGGCTGGACAGATGTCTGGATGTCTGTGGAGGGCCGGACAGATGTCTGGATGTCTGCAGAGGACCGGACAGATGTCTGGATGTCTGTGGAGGGCCGGACAGATGTCTGGATGTCTGCAGAGGACCGGACAGATGTCTGGATGTCTGTGGAGGACCGGACAGATGTCTGGATGTCTGTGGAGGGCTGGACAGATGTCTGGATGTCTGTGGAGGGCCGGACAGATGTCTGGATGTCTGCAGACGACCGGACAGATGTCTGGATGTCTGTGGAGGGCCGGACAGATGTCTGGATGTCTGCAGAGGACCGGACAGATGTCTGGATGTCTGTGGAGGGCTGGACAGATGTCTGTATGTCTGGATGGCTGGACAGATGTCTGGATGTCTGTGGAGGGCTGGACAGGTGTCTGGATGTTTGTGGAGGGCCGGACAGATGTCTGGATGTCTGTGGAGGGCCGGACAGATGTCTGGACATCTGCAGAGGACCGGACAGATGTCTGGATGTCTGTGGAGGGCTGGACAGATGTCTGGACATCTGCAGAGGACCGGCCAGATGTCTGGATGTCTGTGGAGGACCTGACAGATGTCTGGATGTCTGTGGAGGGCTGGACAGGTGTCTGGACATCTGCAGAGGACCGGACAGATGTCTGGATGTCTGTGGAGGGCCGGACAGATGTCTCGACATCTGCAGAGGACCGGACAGATGTCTGGACATCTGCAGAGGGCCGGACAGATGTCTGGATGTCTGTGGTGGGCCGGACAGATGTCTGGATGTCTGTGGAGGACCGGACAGATGTCTGGATGTCTGTGGAGGGCTGGACAGATGTCTGGATTGTCTGTGGAGGACCGGACAGATGTCTGGATGTCTGTGGAGGACCGGACAGATGTCTGGATGTCTGAAGAGGGCTGGACATATGTCTGGACATCTGCAGAGGACCCGGTAGATGTCTGGATGTCTGGATGACCGGGCGGATGTCTGGATGTCTGTGGAGGGCCGGACAGATGTCTGGATGTCTGCAGAGGACCGGACAGATGTCTGTATGTATGCAGAGGACCGGACAGATGTCTGGATATCTGCAGAGGACCCGGTAGATGTCTGGACCTCTGCGTAGGTTATCGACTGACGGCCTGGACCTCTGCGGAGGTTATCGACTGGCGGTCTGGACCTCTGCAGAGGATATCGACTGTCGGTCTGGACACGGCAGAGGTCTGCCGGGGTCACCTGATGCCAATGATTCTGAGCCGGGGTCACCTTGGCTCTGGGTCGGTGGCAGGGTGACGCAGCAGGCCGTGGCAGGCCGAGGCAGGGTGACGCAGCAGGCGGGTAACTCGTCCCCCCCCCCTGTCCACTCCTGCGGTCCTCTCCGTCCGAGGCAGGGTGGTGCAGCAGGCGGGTAACTCGCCCCCCCCCCCCTGTCCACTCCTGCGGTCCTCTCCGTCCGAGGCAGGGTGGTGCAGCAGGCGGGTAACTCGCCCCCCTGTCAACTCCTGCGGTCCTCTCCGTCCGAGGCAGGGTGGTGCAGCAGGCGGGTAACTCGTCCCCCCCTGTCCACTCCTGCGGTCCTCTCCGTCCGAGGCAGGGTGGTGCAGCAGGCGGGTAACTCGTCCCCCCTGTCCACTCCTGCGGTCCTCTCCGTCCGAGGCAGGGTGGTGCAGCAGGCGGGTAACTCGTCCCCCCCCTGTCCACTCCTGCGGTCCTCTCCGTCCGAGGCAGGGTGGTGCAGCAGGCGGGTAACTCGTCCCCCCCCCCCCCTGTCCACTCCTGCGGTCCTCTCCGTCCGAGGCAGGGTGGTGCAGCAGGCGGGTAACTCGTCCCCCCCCCCTGTCCACTCCTGCGGTCCTCTCCGTCCGAGGCAGGGTGGTGCAGCAGGCGGGTAACTCGTCCCCCCCCCCCCTGTCCACTCCTGCGGTCCTCTCCGTCCGAGGCAGGGTGGTGCAGCAGGCGGGTGACTCGTGCCGCCCCCGTCCACTCCTGCGGTCCTCTCCGTCCGAGGCAGGGTGGTGCAGCAGGCGGGTAACTCGCCCCCCCCCCTGTCCACTCCTGCGGTCCTCTCCGTCCGAGGCAGGGTGGTGCAGCAGGCGGGTAACTCGTCCCCCCCCCCCCCCCTGTCCACTCCTGCGGTCCTCTCCGTCCGAGGCAGGGTGGTGCAGCAGGCGGGTAACACGTCCCCCCCTGTCCACTCCTGCGGTCCTCTCCGTCCGAGGCAGGGTGGTGCAGCAGGCGGGTAACTCGTCCCCCCCCCCCTGTCCACTCCTGCGGTCCTCTCCGTCCGAGGCAGGGTGGTGCAGCAGGCGGGTAACTCGTCCCCCCCTGTCCACTCCTTCGGTCCTCTCCGTCCGAGGCAGGGTGGTGCAGTAGGCGGGTAACTCGTCCCCCCTGTCCACTCCTGCGGTCCTCTCCGTCCGAGGCAGGGTGGCGCAGCAGGCGGGTAACTCGTGCCGCCCCCGTCCACTCTTGCGGTCCTCTCCGTCTCGGACATTGACGCCCGGCGGGCGGGGGGCGGCCAATTCGAGCCACTCAGTCCGCTGCGGGGTTAAACGGTCCGACGACGTACTGCCCTGTCTGCCGCGCCGTGACGTCACCACGCTGCCGTCGGACGAATAGTGTTTGTGTTGGTGCGGCTGGGCTTACACGCGCTGTTGACGGCTCGGCAGCCCCGGCCCTGACCCGGGCGGCCGCAGACCCCAGCTGCGGGGAGTGACGGTGCTGATGGAGGGGAAGTGGTCGGCACCGGCGGTGGTATTGACCTTGACCGACTGGGCGGCGGATTGTTGTCGGTCGGTCGTCTGCCGCCTGAGATGACGCAGTTGGCCGGCGGCGACAGGCGGTCCCTCCCCGCCCCTCGGTGCGGTCACCACTGCTACTGCGCCGCGCTCTCCCCCGGAGTCAACAGAGGAGGCGGAGGGAACAGGGGGACGAAGAAGTCTGCGCTATCCCCCGGAGTCAACAGAGGAGGCGGAGGGAACAGGGGGACGGAGAAGTCTGCGCTCTCCCCCGGAGTCAACAGAGGAGGCGGAGGGAACAGGGGGACGAAGAAGTCTGCGCTATCCCCCGGAGTCAACAGAGGAGGCGGAGGGAACAGGGGGACGGAGAAGTCTGCGCTCTCCCCCGGAGTCAACAGAGGAGGCGGAGGGAACAGGGGGACGAAGAAGTCTGCGCTCTCCCCCGGAGTCAACAGAGGAGGCGGAGGGAACAGGGGGACGAAGCAGTCTGCGCTATCCCCCGGAGTCAACAGAGGAGGCGGAGGGAACAGGGGGACGAAGAAGTCTGCGCTCTCCCCCGGAGTCAACAGAGGAGGCGGAGGGAACAGGGGGACGAAGAAGTCTGCGCTATCCCCCGGAGTCAACAGAGGAGGCGGAGGGAACAGGGGGACGGAGAAGTCTGCGCTCTCCCCCGGAGTCAACAGAGGAGGCGGAGGGAACAGGGGGACGAAGAAGTCTGCGCTCTCCCCCGGAGTCAACAGAGGAGGCGGAGGGAACAGGGGGACGGAGGGAACAGGGGGACGGAGAAGTCTGCGCTCTCCCCCGGAGTCAACAGAGGAGGCGGAGGGAACAGGGGGACGAAGAAGTCTGCGCTCTCCCCCGGAGTCAACAGAGGAGGCGGAGGGAACAGGGGGACGGAGAAGTCTGCGCTCTCCCCCGGAGTCAACAGAGGAGGCGGAGGGAACAGGGGGACGGAGAAGTCTGCGCTCTCCCCCGGAGTCAACAGAGGAGGCGGAGGGAACAGGGGGACGAAGAAGTCTGCGCTATCCCGCGGAGTCAACAGAGGAGGCGGAGGGAACAGGGGGACGGAGAAGTCTGCGCTCTCTCCCGGAGTCAACAGAGGAGGCGGAAGGAACAGGGGGACGAAGAAGTCTGCGCTATCCCCCGGAGTCAACAGAGGAGGCGGAGGGAACAGGGGGACGGAGAAGTCTGCGCTCTCCCCCGGAGTCAACAGAGGAGGCGGAGGGAACAGGGGGACGAAGAAGTCTGCGCTATCCCCCGGAGTCAACAGAGGAGGCGGAGGGAACAGGGGGACGGAGAAGTCTGCGCTCTCCCCCGGAGTCAGCAGAGGAGGCGGAGGGAACAGGGGGACTAAGAAGTCTGCGCTATCCCCCGGAGTCAACAGAGGAGGCGGAGGGAACAGGGGGACGAAGGGAACAGGGGGACGGAGAAGTCTGCGCTCTCCCCCGGAGTCAACAGAGGAGGCGGAGGGAACAGGGGGACGGAGAAGTCTGCGCTCTCCCCCGGAGTCAGCAGAGGAGGCGGAGGGAACAGGGGGACGAAGAAGTCTGCGCTATCCCCCGGAGTCAACAGAGGAGGCGGAGAGAACAGGGGGACGAAGAAGTCTGCGCTATCCCCCGGAGTCAACAGAGGAGGCGGAGGGAACAGGGGGACGAAGAAGTCTGCGCTATCCCCCGGAGTTAACAGAGGAGGCGGAGGGAACAGGGGGACGAAGAAGTCTGCGCTATCCCCCGGAGTCAACAGAGGAGGCGGAGGGAACGGGGGGACGAAGAAGTCTGCGCTCTCCCCCGGAGTCAACAGAGGAGGTGGAGGGAACAGGGGGACGAAGAAGTCTGCGCTATCCCCCGGAGTCAACAGAGGAGGCGGAGGGAACAGGGGGACGAAGAAGTCTGCGCTATCCCCCGGAGTCAACAGAGGAGGCGGAGGGAACAGGGGGACGGAGGGAACAGGGGGACGAAGAAGTCTGCGCTATCCCCCGGAGTCAACAGAGGAGGCGGAGGGAACAGGGGGACGAAGAAGTCTGCGCTATCCCCCGGAGTCAACAGAGGAGGCGGAGGGAACAGGGGGACGAAGAAGTCTGCGCTCTCCCCCGGAGTCAACAGAGGAGGCGGAGGGAACAGGGGGACGAAGAAGTCTGCGCTATCCCCCGGAGTCAACAGAGGAGGCGGAGGGAACAGGGGGACGAAGAAGTATGCGCTATCTCCCGGAGTCAACAGAGGAGGCGGAGGGAACAGGGGGACGAAGAAGTCTGCGCTCTCCCCCGGAGTCAACAGAGGAGGCGTAGGGAACAGGGGGACGAAGAAGTCTGCGCTATCCCCCGGAGTCAACAGAGGAGGCGGAGGGAACAGGGGGACGAAGAAGTCTGCGCTATCCCCCGGAGTCAACAGAGGAGGCGGAGGGAACAGGGGGACGAAGAAGTCTGCGCTATCCCCCGGAGTCAACAGAGGAGGCGGAGGGAACAGGGGGACGGAGGGAACAGGGGGACGGAGAAGTCTGCGCTCTCCCCCGGAGTCAACAGAGGGACGGAGGGAACAGGGGGACGGAGAAGTCTGCGCTCTCCCCCGGAGTCAACAGAGGGACGGAGGGAACAGGGGGACGGAGAAATCTGCGCTCTCCCCCGGAGTCAGCAGAGGAGGCGGAGGGAACAGGGGGACGGAGAAGTCTGCGCTCTCCCCCGGAGTCAACAGAGGAGGCGGAGGGAACAGGGGG
>JAXIVJ010003105.1:77500-98479 GCA_036785665.1 Chirona hameri
CATCAACTTGATAGTCGACCTCAAGGTGGGCCCCGGTCCGCGGTACAGCAACTTGATAGTCGACCTCAAGGTGGGTCCCGGTCCGCGGTACATCAACTTGATAGTCGACCTCAAGGTGGGCCCCGGTCCGCGGTACATCAACTTGATAGTCGACCTCAAGGTGGGCCCCGGTCCGCGGTACATCAACTTGATAGTTGACCTCAAGGTGGGTCCCGGTCCGCGGTACATCAACTTGATAGTCGACCTCAAGGTGGGCCCCGGTCCGCGGTACAGCAACTTGATAGTCGACCTCAAGGTGGGCCCCGGTCCGCGGTACAGCAACTTGATAGTCGATCTCAAGGTGGGCCCCGGTCCGCGGTACAGCAACTTGATAGTTGACCTCAAGGTGGGCCCCGGTCCGCGGTACAGCAACTTGATAGTCGATCTCAAGGTGGTCCGCGGTACAGCAACTTGATAGTCGACCTCAAGGTGGGCTCCGGTCCGCGGTACAGCAACTTGATAGTCGACCTCAAGGTGGGCCCCGGTCCGCGGTACAGCAACTTGATAGTCGATCTCAAGGTGGGCCCCGGTCCGCGGTACAGCAACTTGATAGTCGACCTCAAGGTGGGCCCCGGTCCGCGGTACAGCAACTTGATAGTCGATCTCAAGGTGGGCCCCGATCTGCAGGCTGTGTGGCGTTGGACCTAACCGAGCTGCTGCTGTGTATCGGGACGTTGGCGTTCAGATGGCCTGCTGCTGTGTATCGGGACGTTGGCGTTCAGATGGCCTGCTGCTGTGTATCGGGACGTTGGCGGCTCATATGGCCTGCTGCTGTGTATCGGGACGTTGGCGTTCAGATGGCCTGCTGCTGTGTATCGGGACGTTGGCGTTCAGATGGCCTGCTGCTGTGTATCGGGACGTTGGCGTTCAGATGGTCTGCTGCTGTGTATCGGGACGTTGACGTTCATATGGCCTGCTGCTGTGTATCGGGACGTTGGCGTTCATATGGCCTGCTGCTGTGTATCGGGACGTTGGCGTTCAGATGGCCTGCTGCTGTGTATCGGGACGTTGACGTTCATATGGCCTGCTGCTGTGTATCGGGACGTTGGCGTTCATATGGCCTGCTGCTGTGTATCGGGACGTTGGCGTTCATATGGCCTGCTGCTGTGTATCGGGACGTTGGCGGCTCAGATGGCCTGCTGCTGTGTATCGGGACGTTGGCGTTCAGATGGTCTGCTGCTGTGTATCGGGACGTTGGCGGCTCAGATGGCCTGCTGCTGTGTATCGGGACGTTGGCGGCTCAGATGGCCTGCTGCTGTGTATCGGGACGTTGGCGGCTCATCTGACTCACAGTACCAACACTGTATTCAAAGCTTTTTAATATTCATTGCTGGTGGGTTTTCTCCGCACAGTTTCGTTTATTAGCGGGAATGATGTGTATATGTTGGCCCTATCGCAAATTTCCATGCAAAAGCAATGTCCATTGTCGCAAAAGTGAAGAACATATTATCTGGTCGTCCGACTCGTATCGCCCGAGATTGCCATTGCTGCATTTCGGTATCTAAGTGGTTGGTTGTGCTCCATTGACGCCGTGGCCAAACAGTTTGAGTTGGCGTCTCCGAGCAGCCTGTCTATTTCCGTCTGACCAGCGCCTGAGTCGGCCGTCCCCCGGCAGGTGCAGCTGGCCACCCTCCGTGAGGAGCTGACGCAGAAGAAGGAGCTGCTGCGGCGCGCCTCGGACACGCTGGAGAGCCTGGAGCAGCAGTACGGCGCCGAGCTGGAGCGGCAGCGGCGCCGGGCTGACTCCGAGCGGCACCAGCTGGAGCGGCGCGTCGCCAACCTGCAGGCCGCGCTGGTAAGTCACTGAAACCTGCAGGCCACGCTGGTAAGTCACTGAAACCTGCAGGCCGCGCTGGTAAGTCGCGCTGGTAAGTCACTGAAACAATTCGGCCGGTTAATACTAAAATAAGTCCTGTGATATTCACCAGATATAATTTGCCATTCAGAATTGTAGCGCCAGTGGATACTATGGTTGCCGGAGATGCTGCCATGTTTGCCATAACCCCGAGTCGCTGAGGTCCGCCGCTGTCCGGCTGACGTTCCGCTGTGGTCGCTGTGCAGGAGCGGACTAACCTGGAGCGGGCGGCGCTGGCAGAGCGCTCGGCCGCGGAGCAGCCGTATCTGAAGGCGTTCGAGCCTCTGGCCGTGGACCACGCGTCGTGCCACAGCCAGGACGAGCTGAGCCAGCTGGAGGCCAGGATGGAGGAGCTGCAGGCGGCGCTCGGCCAGATGAAACAGGTAACATCATGGCAGGACGCTGTGTTGTTGTTATGCGAATATTTGAACCTGACCGGACTTTGGACCTGGTACGCTGAAGCAGAACTGTATAACCGAAAGATGTTCAATCGTTATATCTGTTTGTATTTCGCTGCAGGCGATGGAGGAGCGGGAGCGGGAGGTTATGTCTCTGTGTGTGTGTCTGTCTGTATGGTGTCTGTACCGTTACAGACGGTGGAGGTGCGGGAGCGGGAGGTTATGTCTCTGTGTGTGTGTCTGTCTGTATGGTGTCTGTACCGTTACAGACGGTGGAGGAACGGGGGCGGGAGGTTATGTCTCTGTGTGTGTCTGTCTGTATGGTGTCTGTACCGTTACAGACGGTGGAGGAGCGGGAGCGGGAGGTTATGTCTCTGTGTGTGTGTGTCTGTCTGTATGGTGTCTGTACCGTTACAGACGGTGGAGGTGCGGGAGCGGGAGGTTATGTCTGTGTGTGTGTGTCTGTCTGTATGGTGTCTGTACCGTTACAGACGGTGGAGGAGCGGGAGCGGGAGGTTATGTCTCTGTGTGTGTGTCTGTCTGTATGCTGTCTGTACCGTTACAGACGGTGGAGGTGCGGGAGCGGGAGGTTGTGTCTCTGTGCGTGTGTCTGTCTGTATGGTGTCTGTACCGTTACAGACGGTGGAGGTGCGGGAGCGGGAGGTTATGTCTCTGTGTGTGTGTGTCTGTCTGTATGGTGTCTGTACCGTTACAGACGGTGGAGGAGCGGGAGCGGGAGGTTATGTCTCTGTGTGTGTGTCTGTCTGTATGCTGTCTGTACCGTTACAGACGGTGGAGGTGCGGGAGCGGGAGGTTATGTCTCTGTGTGTGTGTCTGTCTGTATGGTGTCTGTACCGTTACAGACGGTGGAGGAACGGGGGCGGGAGGTTATGTCTCTGTGTGTGTGTCTGTCTGTATGGTGTCTGTACCGTTACAGACGGTGGAGGTGCGGGAGCGGGAGGTTATGTCTGTGTGTGTGTGTCTGTCTGTATGGTGTCTGTTACGTTACAGACGGTGGAGGAGCGGGAGCGGGAGGTTATGTCTGTGTGTGTGTGTCTGTCTGTATGCTGTCTGTACCGTTACAGACGGTAAAGGTGCGGGAGCGGGAGGTTATGTCTCTGTGTGTGTGTCTGTCTGTATGCTGTCTGTACCGTTACAGACGGTGGAGGAGCGGGAGCGGGAGGTTGTGTCTGTGTGTGTGTCTGTGTCTGTGTCTGTGTCTGTGTCTGTGGCTGTGTCTGTGTCTGTCTGTATGCTGTCTGTACCGTTACAGACGGTGGAGGTGCGGGAGCGGGAGGTTATGTCTCTGTGTGTGTGTCTGTCTGTATGCTGTCTGTACCGTTACAGACGGTGGAGGTGCGGGAGCGGGAGGTTATGTCTCTGTGTGTGTGTCTGTCTGTATGCTGTCTGTACCGTTACAGACTGTGGAGGAGCGGGAGCGGGAGGTTGTGTCTGTGTGTGTGTCTGTGTCTGTGTCTGTGTCTGTGTCTGTGTCTGTGTCTGTGTCTGTGTCTGTGTCTGTCTGTATGCTGTCTGTACCGTTACAGACGGTGGAGGTGCGGGAGCGGGAGGTTATGTCTCTGTGTGTGTGTCTGTCTGTATGGTGTCTGTACCGTTACAGACGGTGGAGGTGCGGGAGCGGGAGGTTATGTCTCTGTGTGTGTGTGTGTGTCTGTATGCTGTCTGTACCGTTACAGACGGTGGAGGTGCGGGAGCGGGAGGTTATGTCTCTGTGTGTGTGTCTGTCTGTATGGTGTCTGTACCGTTACAGACGGTGGAGGAACGGGGGCGGGAGGTTATGTCTCTGTGTGTCTGTCTGTATGGTGTCTGTACCGTTACAGACGGTGGAGGAGCGGGAGCGGGAGGTTGTGTCTGTGTGTGTGTCTGTGTCTGTGTCTGTGTCTGTGTCTGTGTCTGTGTCTGTGTCTGTGTCTGTGTCTGTGTCTGTGTCTGTGTCTGTGTCTGTGTCTGTGTCTGTGTCTGTGTCTGTGTCTGTGTCTGTGTCTGTGTCTGTGTCTGTGTCTGTGTCTGTGTCTGTGTCTGTGTCTGTGTCTGTGTCTGTGTCTGTCTGTATGGTGTCTGTACCGTTACAGACGGTGGAGGAGCGGGAGCGGGAGGTTGTGTCTGTGTGTGTGTCTGTGTCTGTGTCTGTGTCTGTGTCTGTGTCTGTGTCTGTGTCTGTGTCTGTGTCTGTGTCTGTGTCTGTGTCTGTCTGTATGCTGTCTGTACCGTTACAGGCGATGGAGGAGCGGGAGCGGGAGGTTATGTCTCTGTGTGTGTGTCTGTCTGTATGCTGTCTGTACCGTTACAGACGGTGGAGGTGCGGGAGCGGGAGGTTATGTCTCTGTGTGTGTGTCTGTCTGTATGCTGTCTGTACCGTTACAGACGGTGGAGGTGCGGGAGCGGGAGGTTATGTCTCTGTGTGTGTGTCTGTCTGTATGGTGTCTGTACCGTTACAGGCGGTGGAGGAGCGGGAGCGGGAGGTTATGTCTCTGTGTGTGTGTCTGTCTGTATGGTGTCTGTACCGTTACAGACGGTGGAGGAACGGGGGCGGGAGGTTGTGTCTGTGTGTGTGTCTGTGTCTGTGTCTGTGTCTGTGTCTGTGTCTGTGTCTGTGTGTGTGTCTGTCTGTATGGTGTCTGTACCGTTACAGACGGTGGAGGAACGGGGGCGGGAGGTTGTGTCTGTGTGTGTGTCTGTGTCTGTGTCTGTGTCTGTGTCTGTCTGTATGGTGTCTGTACCGTTACAGACGGTGGAGGAGCGGGAGCGGGAGGTTGTGTCTGTGTCTGTGTCTGTGTCTGTGTCTGTGTCTGTGTCTGTGTCTGTGTCTGTGTCTGTGTCTGTGTCTGTGTCTGTGTCTGTCTGTATGCTGTCTGTACCGTTACAGACGGTGGAGGTGCGGGAGCGGGAGGTTATGTCTGTGTGTGTGTGTCTGTCTGTATGCTGTCTGTACCGTTACAGACGGTGGAGGTGCGGGAGCGGGAGGTTATGTCTCTGTGTGTGTATCTGTCTGTATGGTGTCTGTACCGTTACAGACGGTGGAGGAACGGGGGCGGGAGGTTATGTCTCTGTGTGTGTCTGTCTGTATGGTGTCTGTACCGTTACAGACGGTGGAGGAGCGGGAGCGGGAGGTTGTGTCTGTGTGTGTGTGTCTGTGTCTGTGTCTGTGTCTGTGTCTGTCTGTATGGTGTCTGTAACGTTACAGACGGTGGAGGTGCGGGACCAGGAGGGTGAGCTGCTGCGCTGGCAGCTGGATGAGGCTCGCGCCACGGCCGTCCGGCTGACGGAGCAGGACGAGCGCTGTCAGCAGCTCTCTGAGGAGCTGCGCCAGCTCCGGGCCGAGCGGGAGCGCAGCGCCGCCGACGCGGAGCGGCTCCGGGCCGAGCGGGAGCGCAGCGCCGCCGACACGGAGCGGCTGTCGCAGCAGCTGCAGACGGAGCGGGACAGCACGGCCGCCGAGCTGGGCCAGCTCAGACACAGACTGCAGCAGGTGGGTCCCCGTCTCAGACACAGACTGCAGCAGGTGGGTCCCCGTCTCAGACACAGACTGGCAGGTTGGTCCCCGTCTCAGACACAGACTGCAGTAGGTGGGTCCCCGTCTCAGACACACATACTGCAGCAGGTGGGTCCCCGTCTCAGACACACAGACTGCAGCAGGTGGGTCCCCGTCTCAGACACAGCCTGCAGCAGGTGGGTCCCCGTCTCAGACACATACTGTGGCAGGTGGGTCCCCGTCTCAGACACACAGACTGCAGCAGGTGGGTCCCCTTCTCAGACACACAGGTGGGTCCCCGTCTCAGACACACACTGGCAGGTTGGTCCCCGTCTCAGACACAGACTGCAGCAGGTGGGTCCCCGTCTCAGACACACAGACTGCAGCAGGTGGGTCCCCGTCTCAGACACAGACTGGCAGGTTGGTCCCCGTCTCAGACACACACTGGCAGGTTGGTGCCCGTCTCAGACACAGACTGCAGCAGGTGGGCCCCCGTCTCAGACACACAGACTGCAGCAGGTGGGTCCCCGTCTCAGACACACAGACTGCAGCAGGTGGGTCCCCTTCTCAGACACACAGGTGGGTCCCCGTCTCACACAGACTGTGGCAGGTTGGTCCCCGTCTCAGACACAGACTACAGCAGGTTGGTCCTCGTCTCAGACACAGACTGCAGCAGGTGGGTCCCCGTCTCAGACACACAGACTGCAGCAGGTGGGTCCCCGTCTCAGACACATAGGTGGGTGCCCGTCTCAGACACACACTGACAGGTTGGTCCCCGTCTCACACAGACTGTGGCAGGTTGGTCGCCGTCTCAGACACAGACTGCAGCAGGTGGGTCCCCGTCTCAGACACACAGACTGTAGCAGGTGGGTCCCCGTCTCAGACACATACTGTGGCAGGTGGGTCCCCGTCTCAGACACAGACTACAGCAGGTTGGTCCTCATCTCACACAGACTGTGGCAGGTTGGTCCTCGTCTCACACAGACTGTGGCAGGATGGTCCCCGTCTCACACAGACTGTGGCAGGTTGGTCCCCGTCTCAGACATACTGTGGCAGGTGGGTCCTCGTCTCAGACACAGACTACAGCAGGTTGGTCCTCATCTCACACAGACTGTGGCAGGTTGGTCCCCGTTTCACACAGACTGTGGCAGGTTGGTCCCCGTTTCACACAGACTGTGGCAGGTTGGTCCCCGTCTCACACAGACTGTGGCAGGTTGGTCCCCGTCTCAGACACAGACTGGCAGGTTGGTCCCCGTCTCAGACACAGACTGCAGCAGGTGGGTCCCCGTCTCAGACACAGACTGGCAGGTTGGTCCCCGTCTCAGACACAGACTGGCAGGTTGGTCCCCGTCTCAGACACAGACTGCAGCAGGTGGGTCCCCGTCTCAGACACAGACTGGCAGGTTGGTCCCCGTCTCAGACACACAGACTGTGGCAGGTGAGTCCCCATCTCAGACACAGACTGCAGCAGGCGGGTCCTCGTCTCAGACACAGACTGCAGCAGGTGGGTCCCCGTCTCAGACACACACTGGCAGGTTGGTCCCCGCCTCAGACACACCCTGGCAGGTAGGTGCCCGCCTCAGACACAGACTGTGGCAGGTGGGTGCCCGCCTCAGACACAGCCTGTGGCAGGTTGGTCCCCGTCTCACAGACTGTGGCAGGTTGGTCCCCGTCTCACACAGACTGTGGCAGTTTGGTCCCCGTATCACACAGACTGTGGCAGGTTGGTCCCCGTCTCAGACACACACTGGCAGGTTGGTCCCCGTCTCAGACACACACTGGCAGGTTGGTCCCCGTCTCAGACACACACTGGCAGGTTGGTCCCCGTCTCACACAGAATGTGGCAGGTGGGTGCGGGACCAGCGGTGCGGAGTACACCGCCCGGCACACCCGCACGGCGGCTGGTGGCGACGAAAATACACCACGCCATTGCGGCAAACTTTAAATTCACACTACGAAAAATCGCTCATGGACTGTATTGTTGACATTTTCTGTGGACGGTAGGTCTGCCTGCTCCCGATAAGTGGATACATTATATGTGTTGTTTTCGTTGCACGATTTCATAAGCATCCGTCATAGTGTAGCATGTTTTCGTTTTTTTCCTTTCCTTTGTAGCTTTTGCGTTGGTGACTGTAGACGAGCCTCTGGACTGGCGAGTGCCCTTCACTGCCCGGTACCGGCCACATCACTGACCGAACAGAACCTCTGGACTGGCGAGTGCCCTTCACTGCGCGGTACCGGCCACATCACTGACCGAACAGAACCTCTGGACTGGCGAGTGCCCTTCACTGCGCGGTACCGGCCACATCACTGACCGAACAGAACCTCTGGACTGGCGAGTGCCCTTCACTGCCCGGTACCGGCCACATCACTGACCGAACAGAACCTCTGGACTGGCGAGTGCCCTTCACTGCCCGGTACCGGCCACATCACTGACCGAACAGAACCTCTGGACTGGCGAGTGCCCTTCACTGCCCGGTACCGGCCACATCACTGACCGAACAGAACCTCTGGACTGGCGAGTGCCCTTCACTGCGCGGTACCGGCCACATCACTGACCGAACAGAACCTCTGGACTGGCGAGTGCCCTTCACTGCCCGGTACCGGCCACATCACTGACCGAACAGAACCTCTGGACTGGCGAGTGCCCTTCACTGCCCGGTACCGGCCACATCACTGACCGAACAGAACCTCTGGACTGGCGAGTGCCCTTCACTGCGCGGTACCGGCCACATCACTGACCGAACAGCAGTCTGGTGATAAGCCGGGCCGGACGGGCATTAGTCAATAGTCACGGTTAGCGGGCGTGTACACGGTCTGTAGTCCTGACGCATTGCAGACTTGGTGAAACCTCCACAGAAAACCCAAACAGTGATGCCGATCCCAGACTGAAAGCAAACCCAGAAGTCATCTGTTACATGGTGCCGTCCCTAAACTTGCTTCCAATTGCTTTCCAGCCGGAGTTTGTAAACACGCTATTTCGGGTTGTTTTGTGGCGGCCGGCCTCTCTGTTACCGCCTCTGGTCGTCTGCCAGGACCCTCCTCGAACCAGACGCTCGCCGCCGTCCCCCTAGCCTCGACTTCTGGCACACGGTACCGCCCTCCGCCTCACCCGCCAGCCAGCCGCTCCCTTTGATGCCTCCGTGTGGCAGCCAAAACATTGAAACAAACGAATTTTGTCTGCTGGTTGTCTTGTTTGCTTTCTCACTGGTTTGCAGAGTCGCCCAGTCCCCGCTGCTTTGTCAATCGATTGGCACGCCGTCCACAGCTGACCTGCCGCGCAGTGGCACAGTACAGCCAATGTCACTCAGCTCTGGGTCGGCCTGACCGTCGCGTTTTTCTTATGTCGAGTTGCGTCACGGTCTACGTGAGTTTTTCATATTTGCCGCCCCAACTTAAGAGAGATCGCACTCTACCTCCATATTGTCTTCGGGTGGCGTTGCTGATTGTTGTTTGCGAGCACGAGACCAATTGCGTGGTTACGTGAAGCGATGGCGACACTCAGGCTGGCGCATGGCCGTCCGACACGGTTATGTGCAAATCCAGGCTGGTTATACCTCTGTACTGGCACAGTGCGACAATAGTCGCATCGGCGTTCATTCATAGATGGGGGAATGTTATCGCTATTGGCCGGGGTTTCAGCAGATTTGTTCCTGTTATCATGATCATCTGGACCAGGCTCGCTAAGGGAGGGAGCGGGTGCCCTACATGGCGTAACGTGACCTGACCTGACCTGACCTGATCTGATCTGATCTGATCTAACCTGATCTAACCTGACCTGATCTAACCTGACCTGATCTAACCTGACCTAATCTAACCTGACCTGATCTAACCTGACCTGATCTAACCTGACCTGATCTAACCTGACCTGATCTAACCTAACCTAACCTGACCTGATCTAATCTGACCTGACCTGACATGACCTGATCTAACATGGCCTGATCTGACCTGACCTGACCTGATCTAACCTGACCTGACCTGATCTAACCTGCCCTGACCTGATTTGACCTGCCCTGACCTGACCTGACCTGCCCTGACCTGACCTGACCTGACCTGACCTGACCTGATCTAACCTGATCTAACCTGATATAACCTGACCTGATTTAACCTGACCTGATATAACCTGACCTGATATAACCTGACCTGACCTGATCTGATCTAACCTGACCTGACCTGACCTGACGGCTGACCTGACCTGACCTGATCTAACCTGACCCAGTGTCAGAAAAGTGGTTCCACGATCTAAGTTCACGGAACAAATTTTTCCCCAGCGGCGGAACAATTTTTTTTTCATGCGTATACCAGTCATTTTTGCGTATTTTTGCGTATTTTTTTGCGTAATTTTTGATACGCATTTCTACACAACCTATTTTCATATGTGTGCATATATTATGATGTGGAAAGTTGATGAATCGTCAGTCGTATTTCCTGTACAGATATGGTCTTGGCGTCAGACCCGAGACTCCCGGGTCGTATATGCTAAAAAGGTACATTGCATCGTTGCTTATGCGTATATGGGAAACTGGGCTCAAGTCTCAGTCTAAAGTACTGCCGTCTTTTGCATAACGTGCTTTTAGTGTCCCAGGGTTATACATGGCCCCGATGACTGTGGTATCGGTGACGGGGTTGTAAACTGAATACGCAAAAGTTTTTTGGGAGGTTTTTAAAAAAGTTTTGGGTTTAATTTTTGGAACAGTACCAGTTTTCCTTCTCTAAATCACTGCATAAATTTCGGATGTTGGTAATTTTGAGGTTCTGCCTTACGACAATTGCTGACAATTTATGTCGCATCACGGTCACGTTCCGGCCATTATTCGGAACGGCAAGTAGCAGTCTATTGTTTATGCTCGTTAGCCATTTGCGCCCGCAGACTAAAACAAATAATCATTTACAATCCATGTTTCCACGGAACAAAACTTCCAAGTTCAGAAAAATGGAGAAACGGGCCACTTTTCTTACACTGACCTGATCTAACCTGACCTGACCTGACCTGATCTAGCCTGATCTGACCTGACCTGACCTGATCTATCCTGAGCTGACCTGACACCTGACCTGATCTAACCTGATCTGACCTGGCCTGACCTGACCTGATCTAACCTGGCCTGATCTGACCTGATCTAACCTGACCTGACCTAACCTGATACGATCTGACCTAACCTGATACGATCTGACCTAACCTGATACGATCTGACCTAACCTGACCAGATCTAACCTGACCTGACCTGACCTGATCTAACCTGACCTACCTGTCATGATCTGACCTGATCTAACCTGAACTGACCTGATCTAACCTGACCTGACCTGATCTAACCTGACATGACCTGACCTGACCTGACCTGACTTGACTTGACCTGACCTGATATAACCTGACCTGACCTGACCCGATCTAACCTGACATGATCTCACCTGACCTGACCTGGCATAACCTGACCTGACCTGATATAACATGACCTGATCTGACCTGACCTGACCTGATCTAACCTGGTCTAATCTGGCCTGACCTGACCTGATCTGACCTTACCTGACCTGATCTAACCTGTGATCATCTGACAGGTCCTGGGAAGACATGCCATTACTTGTTTTGACTTGACCTGACCTGCATTGGCTTGACCTCACCTGACCTTGACCTAACCTCATCTGTTCAAACCTCGCCTGCCTGACCAGGGCTTGACCTGCCCTGACGACTTGACCTGACCTGCCGTGACCTGACCTGATCTGACCTGACCTAGCCTGATTTGACCTGACCTGATCTGATCTGAGCTGACCTCACCTGACCTGACCTGACCTCACCTAACCTGACCTGCCGTGACCTGATCTGATCTGACCTGACCTGATCTAACCTGACCTGATCTGACCTGATCTAACCTGATCTGACCTGACCTGACCTAACCCTGATCTAACCTGACCTGACCTGGCCTGGCCTGACCTGATCTAACCTGACCTGACCTGATCTAACCTGACCTGATCTGACCTGACCTGACCTGACCTGACCTGACCTGATCTAACCTGATATAACCTGACCTGATCTGATCTAACCTGACCTGACCTGATCTAACCTGATCTGACCTGGCCTGACCTGGCCTGACCTGACCTGACCTGACCTGACCTGACCTGACCTGGCCTGACCTGACCTGGCCTGACCTGACCTGATCTAGCCTGATCTGACCTGACATGACCTGATCTATCCTGAGCTGACCTGACACCTGACCTGATCTAACCTGATCTGACCTGGCTGACCTGACCTGATCTAACCTGGCTGATCTGACCTGATATAACCTGACCTGACCTAACCTGATATGATCTGACCTAACCTGACCTGATCTAACCTGACCTGACCTGACCTGGCCTGACCTGATCTAACCTGACCTGACCTGATCTAACCTGACCTGATCTAACCTGACCTGACCTGATCTAACATGACCTGATCTGACCTGACCTGACCTATCTAACCTGGTCTAATCTGACCTGAACTGACCTGATCTGACCTTACCTGACCTGATCTAACCTGTGATCATCTGACAGGTCCTGGGAAGACATGCCATTACTTGTTTTGACCTGACCTGATTGGCTTGACCTCACCTGACCTTGACCTAAACCTCATCTGTTCAAACCTCGCCTGCCTGACCAGGGCTTGACCTGCCCTGATGACTTGACCTGACCCTGACCTGATCTAACCTGACCTGATCTGACTAACTGATTTGACCTGATCTGATCTGAGTTGACCTCACCTGACCTGACCTGACCTAACCTGACCTAACCTGACCTAACCTGACCTGACCCGACCTCACCTAACCTGACCTGACCTGCCGTGACCTGATCTGATCTGACCTGACCTGAATCTGACCTGACCTGACCTGATCTAACCATGATCTGACCTGGCCTGACCTAACCTGACCTGACCTGACCTGACCTGGCCTGACCTGGCCTGACATGGCCTGACTGCCTGACCTGGCCTGACCTGGCCTGGCCTGACCTGGCCTGACCTGACCTGGCCTGCCTGACCTGATCTGATCTGATCTGACTGATCTGATCTGATCTGATCTGATCTGATCTGATCTGATCTATCTGATCTGATCTGATCTGATCTGATCTGATCTGATCTGATCTGATCTGATCTGATCTGATCTGATCTGATCTGATCTGATGTCTGATCTGATCTGATCTGATCTGATCTGATCTGATCTGATCTGATCTGATCTGATTGATCTGATCTGATCTGATCTTCTGATCTGATCTGATCTGATCTGATCTGATCTGATCTGATCTGATCTGATCTGAGAGAGAGAGAGAGAGAGAGAGAGAGAGAGCGAGAGAGAGGAAGAGAGAGAGAGAGAGGAGAGAAGAGTGAGAGAGAGAGGGAGAGAGAGAGAGAGAGAGAGAGAGTGAGACGAGAGAGGGAGAGAGAGAGGAGAGAGAGAGTGAGGAGGAGGAGAGATGAGAGGAGAGAGAGAGAGAGGAGGAAGAGAGCGTCACTAGGACGAGAAGTGAGTGAGAACCGAGATGAGAGGACGAGAGAGAGGAGACGAGAGAGACGAGGAGGGAGGGAGAGAGAGAGAGACGAGAGAGAGGAGAGAGAGAGAGAGAGAGAGAGAGACGAGATGAGAGAGAGTGAGAAGAGAGAGAGGAGAGAGAGAGAGAGAAGAGAGAGAGGAGAGAGAGATGAGAGAGAGAGAGAGAGAGAGAGAGAGGAGAGAGAGAGTGAGGGTAGAAGAGAGAGCGAGAGAGGAGAGAGAGAGAGAGAGAGAGAGAGAGAGGATGAGAGAGAGAGAGAGAGAGAGAGAGAGAGAGAGAGAGGAGAGAGGAGAGAAGAGAAAGAGAGAGAGAGAGAGAGAGAGAGAGAGAAGAGAGGAGTGGAGAGGGTAGGTGATGAGGACCGTGAGAGGTCGAGGAGACGGTGAGAGGCCCGGGAGAGAGAGACGGGAGAGTGGGGAGAGCGGCGGGGGGCGATGACTACCGCCCCCCCCCCTCGAGGGGAAGGTGGAGGGATGTCGGAGAGGAGTGGGTGGAGGAGACCGGGAAGGGTCGGAGTGAGACACGTGGAGGGGTCGGAGGATGCCGCGGCAGCGGTTCCTGAAGGGGGGCGAGATCGAGGATCGGATATCGAGACGAGCGGACTGAGTGGCCCTGTGTGAGGAGAGTCCCGGGACGGGAGGTCGGTGTGGGAACGCTTTTCGACGAACGAGCTATGACGGCAGGACAGGCGAGGCCGCGTTTCGCGGCGGTTGAGGCCGTGTACCTGCGTGTCGACGGGGGTGGTCGAGGGCGATGAGACCGGGGCGGGCCCGGCACAGGGGTGGCGAGCGAGGAGGAAGTGTCGAGGTGGGGGATCGGTGCAACGTGAGTCAGGGAGGCCTGTCGTGTGGACGGCCACCGCGGAGGCAGGGGGCCCCCACGGAGGATCGCGAAGCTGCGCCCCGCGCGCGTGGGATTGAGATCGGGAGAGGGGGCGGGAGGGGAGAGAGAGAGCACGGTCGGCGCGGTGACGACGGGTGCTGAGCTGGTGGACCCGAGGGCCGTAGAGCCAGCGGAGCGTGAGGAAGAGGGTGCGGGACACGTGCCGCCCACGGTAGGGCACGAGCGGAGGGGGCGGGACGAGGGGGGGCAGGGAATATCGAGAAGACGGAAAGGGGCCACGCTGGAGGCAGTCCCGAGGGTAGTCCCGGCGGATTGATACGAGAGCTGGAAGATCATAGCCGGCCCGGATGCGCGGGCGGTCGGGTGTGGGCAGGTGGGCGCAAGTCGCTAGGGTGCGAGACCGGGGAGCAGGGGGCGAGTGAAGTCGGGCTAAGGTGGGAGTCGGCGGCAGCGCAGGGTGGGGGTCCGAGGGAAGAGGCAGCTAGGCGTGGGTGGGTGAGTTGGGGGGAGGTGTGGGGGGACAGAACCACCGGGAGTGGGGATGAGAGATGATTGAGGTGAGGGACCGGATGTGAGCCGTGTTGAAGCCGACTGAAGCCCAGCGTTGAGGGCTCGGTAGAGCGGTGAGGAAGTAGATGAGACGGAGGAGGGCTCGTCGGATGGAGTGGAATGGAGGGGAGGAGGCGAACGGGAGAAGTGGGGCCGACCCCGTCCGTGGTGAGAGCGGACGGAGCCATAAGGTGAGTGGACGGAGCCGGCGGAACACGACAGTGAGCCGAGGTTCAGCTGCGGAGGTGAGAGGGACCCGAGAGTCGAGAGAAGGGGTAGGGAGAGAGATAGATCTTCTTTCACGACGGTTCCCTGGGATAGGTGGTGTAGATGAGGGAGAGAGAGAATGAGAGAAAGTGTGAGAGAGAGAGAGAGAGGACGGAGGAGAGGAGAGACTGGGGTACAGCGGGAGAGCCGGGAGGCCGGGGATGGGGATGACGATGGGGTAGGACAGGGCAGAGAGGGGATTGTGTCGGTGGGGTGTGGATGCGTATTGCGGACCCGTGCGTGCCGGGGGAGCGTGGACCACCAGTTAGGAGAGCAGGGGGAGTGGAGACGGGATAGCGGCACCGCAGAGATAGGATTCGTGACCGGGGAGAAGGGGGGGACAGTGCAGAGGGGACAGAGGGCCCAGTTGTGGTGCGGAGCCGGGAAGTGACGCGTCATACGGAGAGGGGTACGAGGGAGAGGCGGGGGGGGAGGTGCGTGCCACGAGCGGGGCCGCGGGTGGAGGGATGAGAGAGAGAGAGAGGAGGGAGACTGGGGTGGACGAGTAGGTCGGCTGGACGTATAACCCAGCAGATGACGCGGAGTGTTCGGCGGTGAGCACCGTTGCATGCCATAGAACGCCCTGACAAGAATGCAGGGAAGATCTGGAGAGATACAGAGGAGACATACCCCGGGGGACACTGAAAGGGGGGCTGAGAAAGGAGCACCGAAGGACGAGCCGGGGTAGATGAGGGATACAGAGCGGGATGCGAGAGAGCTCTCCTGAGGAGATAGGGAGTGAGACTGATGTGTGAGGCATGGGTAGGAGTGCGCAGAGGGAGAGTCGGACGAGGCGGGGAAGGGAGGGCGAGGAGGGAGACGGGGAGGAGGAAGGTGCGACCGGAGAGCGATGGGAGGAGGACGGGACGGCCCGAGAGGGATGAGGAGACATTGAGATGAGATTTAGAAAGGATCGATGCGGGCGAAACGAGTGCGAGGAGATCGAGGAATGGTTGAGAGAGGAGTAGGCAGGAGGGGGACACGATCGGTGGGCGTATGGGAGAGAGGGTGAGTGAGAGATGGACGTCGAGAAACAGGCCGAGCATAGGGGATGGACGGATGGAATAGAGAAGAGAAACTTGGGATCGTGTTTCAGGCCTGAAGACGCGATCGTGCCCACAGGCGCGAGGTCCAGATACGGGGATACGATGATGTGGAGAGGAGTTCGGACGTCGGGGACGGAGACGACCGCAAAGGAGAGTGTACGCATCGTGAGGAGCGGCGAGAGCACGTGAGGATCACCGAGAATAGGGAGTACCGATGCTGCGAAGGATGGTGGAGAGATGGGGGGTGGGTGCGGAGGGCGGACGTATTGAGCACAGGTGGGGTGAGAGAGCGGGGCCTGAGATCGGAGCAGTCCGCGGTAAGAGGTTGGGAAACGGGGGGAGTGGGGGGAAGGAGACGAGAGAGGGTGGGAACGCGAGTGGTGACGGAGGAGAGGAGAGGAGAGAAGGGGACGAGGGAGAGGAGAGTAGATGGAGAGAGAAGGGGGAGGGGGGGGAGGACGAGCGAGGGGGAGGGGGGGGGGGGGGAGGGGGGAGGGGGGTGGGGATGGGGGAGGGGGAGGGGGTAGGGGGAGGGGGACTGGGGAGGGTAGGAGGGGGAGGGGGGGAGGGGGAGGGGGTGGGGGGGATGAGAGAGAGAGGAAGAGAGAGAGAGGGAGATGGCTGAGTGGGAGAGGGAGAGGGTGAGGGAGAGGGAAGAGGGAGAGGCCCACCCGAGGGGGGGAGGGGGGGGGGGGGGGGCGGGGGGAGTGGCGTGGCGCGGGATGGGAGACGGCGAGAGGTGACGGTGTGGGTGATGGGAGAGGTGAGGGGCGGTGAGTGGAGGGTGGGGGGGGTGGGAGGGTACGAGGGCAGGTGGCCCTGGAGAAGGGTTGTTGGCTGCTTGGCGTTCGGTCGTCTGGAGGGGGGGCGGAGAAGGAGGATGGGCGGGGCGCGGGGGTGCGAGGGCTCGACTACTAGAGGGATTGAAGGAGGAAGAGGGATGTAGGTGGAGTAGACGGCGACGAAGGAGAGGGGGTGCGGAGCGAGCGTATGGTGGAGGGAGAGGGATGCGCTGAAAACATGGAGAGACCAAAACAGGCGAGTAGGCCAATTTGGCGCGGGCGGGAACAAGTCTGGGGGAGTACTGAGGATGACAGGGGGCAAGGGGAGGAGTAGGCGTTCTGCTCGTTCTTGCTGTGGTGACCAGCAGCGTGTCGTGTTCTTTTAGCAGCTGTAGAGGGCCGATCACCTGAGGGGGCAGCGGGTGAGCCTTCCATCCGGTGGCGTCGGGGTTCCGGTAGATGTGGGGCTTTTTGCGAGGGGCGGCGTCTAAGTGTTAGCAGGGGGGGAGAGGTGGAGACTGTGTTTTACCCGCGTGATTGGTGGGGATTGGATCTTGGGAGCCGCGTTGCTTGTCGACCTTCGCTTCGGTCTCTGAGGGGGGGGGTAGTGAGACGTTGCGGTGTGGTCAGGGAAGGCGACAAGCTCTTCTAAGCTGCTCTGTCTCTCCCGTAGAAAACCGGCGCCATCATGGGTGGGGGGGGGCTGCAACTAGCCCTGGGGTCGGGAGGTGTGGGGCGCGTGTTGATGCGGGTACGCGCGGGAGAGGGGGGGGTGTACAACAAGGGCGGGGGGCGGTGGTGGATGTGGGGGCGAGAGGTTCGGGAAGGAGAGCGAGAGGATACCGGAGAAGGGAGAGGTATTGGCAATTCTCTGGGTGAGCCGAGAGGCGGGAGAGAGGTCGAGTCCCCGGAGAGGCCTGAGGAGTGAGAGGGGAGAGGGAGACTGGCGATGGTGAGAGGGAGGAGAGGAGGGAGGGAGACCTATTTATTGTTAACTTGCAAGACCCGTACCCAATATCAATGTCGGGCATGGTGCACACTGCGATCAGTACCGCTTACACTCAAGACACCGTTCTCCTCTGCTATCAATACATCATGGACCAACCCCCGCCGCGGAAGATCTTCGGATATCTACTATATGACAATGGATAACTAGCGCTCAGCCGCCCGACCCCGCCCACCCACGTGCCCGTAACAGGTCAGCGCAGCTGTTTAGCCTCTTGTGTAGATAATTTTGGAAATGCCAGGCAACCCGTCGCCCGCTTCCCGGTGTCGAGAAGAAAATGCCATACAAAAGTATGTCTATTTGTTGCAGAATGAAGGGTGAAAAGTCGTAGTCTAGAACGACTGAATTACTGTTGAAAAGATCGTCTCTGATTTCGTATAAGTGGGACAGTGCACACAAACGTGCGCGCCGTCTTCTAAACGAAACCCCGCATGCGCCAGGCTGGACTAGATGATTTTTGATTTGATAAGATATGAGTTAAGCTCAAAGGATCCACATCTTATTTAGTAGATTGATATTGCCGGTTTTAGAACCCCCATCCACCAGAATTTGGAGGAAAATGGAATGCCCGTCTCGCTCAGCAGATTCTGGGAGAAATGGGAATGCCGTACCTCCGCTCAGATATTTGCTTCTGACTTTTTTTGGAGAGGGTTCAGAGCGGACTATTGCAGGAAGTAGGTTCCATTTTTTTTTTGTTGTGTCAGGAATGAAGGATCGCTCGAAGTGACGACGTTTTGCTGAAGGTTGTGGTGTTTGTGTTTGCTTTCCTTAGTGTTTGTCCTGTGTCTGCCCTGTCTTGTTTGTGGTACAATGTTTTGTATGTAGGATGGTATCGTGTTATGAGTTGTAAAGAGTGGCGTATAAAATGTTCGTCGCCTGAATTTTACGTCTGAGTTATCAATGACGGCCAGCCTACTTCTTGTCGGAGTTTGTCTGTTGAGGTTCTTCAATGGGGCTAACCTGCAAGTCAAGCTACCCATTACAAGTCCGGTGCCGCTCGATTTTGCCAGTCGTCTAGTCTAAATTCGTCGTGTACTGTCAAATGTCCGTCGTAAACAGTGGTCACAGTAGTCAAATAGGCGGATGTTGTTGTATAAATTGTATTCCAGTACTTGACTGGGTAGTTGTTGGGCTACGGGATAAAGTGGGCTCAGCGCAATATTACTTTCCTAATGATGCCATTGATGTGTTCGTGGAAGCGAAGGTCCTTTGAAAATATTAGTCCTAAGTGTTTGTGTGTATTGTTTTTTGGTATTGGTTGCTGTGGAAATGTGAGATGCCAGGGAAAGGGAGTTTGTTTTGTTGGTGAACGTTATTTGTGTTGTTTAGCTGCATTGAATGTAATGGCCCATTTTTTACCATATTCGGTCTCTGGTGTCCAAGTCCCCGTTGTAACGTGTGCGTTGCAGTGTGGATATCGTCGTTTGTGAGAGTTGCAATATATCAAGTGTCGTCGGCATAAATAAAATGTCATTTGTCGTCACGTCTGCAGTCCGTTTAGGTAGATTAATAGCGAGTAGAGGTCCTAACACAGATCCTTGGGGACATCCAGCATTCAGATTCAGGGTTGTCTCGAGTCGGCGTCTTCAATTCTAACTTATTGTCGTCTGTCCGTGAGGTAAGATTTTAACCAGGAAAGAAGATTGCCGGATATGAAAATTCATTTTTGCATTTGAAGACAGACCCTCATGCCATATTTTATATCAAAGTATTGGATATGTCTATAGAAAAAATTGCTGTCCATGTCTCGTCCCTCCGTCAGAGATTTGTAAATGTGTGCGTCAAGTACATAAGTTGTAGTTGAGTGCAGTGTGTGGGCCGATACCACTTTGTTTTTCCGTTGAAGTTGATGAGTGACTGCATGTTCGTAGATACGGTTAAACACAATTTTTTCCATTTTTTTGAAAGACATGGCAGCAAAACTGATAGGACTGTAATTTTGGTGGTCGGAGGCGGGGAACCTTTGTTTTTGTATATGGCGTGGACTGATGCTCTTTTCCATGTGTGCGGGAATAAGCCAAGTCTAAGTGATTTGTTGTAAAAGTCTACATCAAGGTTCTAGTATGATGATGTAGTATGTTTTATGATTTTGGATTGGCAGGGTTATCTGCTCCGGTTGATTTATTTACGTCTAATGTGTTCAGTAGTTTTAGTACTTCTGCTTCAGATACTCAATGTCTTCCAACAAGGAATATTTCTTCTGTTCAAAAGTTTCTTCTGCAGGTTTAGTGCGCCTGTGGTGAGTCGTGTCTGTGAAGCAAAAAAGTCGTTCAAAATGTTGGCTTTTTGTGTAACTGTGTCTGTGACTGTCTCTCCGTCTGTGGTTTCAAGTGGTGGTATAGTCTGATTTTTCTGGTCCGTCCCATCATTGGTTTTAGCGTTTGGTGGTATTATACGGGTTGAGTATTTGTTCCCTAAAGTCTGTTTACCTGTGATTGTAGGTGTGCGTTACGAAGTCGTCCTGTTTAAGTCCGGTACAAAGTACCGTTGTAGTTTCCTCCCCCTATCCCCATGTCCAGGTCACCAGCGGTCTGTCCGTTGTTTTGCTCGTCTAACAGTATGTCTCTTCTGTCGTATGTTCACGTTTCAGTTCAGCAGTTATCCATGGTTTGTTAGTCCGGATCGGATGTCAATAGTTTTTTCTTTCTAGGATGGCCTCTGCTGTACTGTGTCAATATCGTAGATGTGAATTTGTCGTTGCTGTACTGTACTTGTTCCCTGCTCTATAATGTCCGTCCCAATTGATATGTAGCAAATGTCTGGTTAGTTTTTCAGCGTCAAGTTTGAGATAGTCCCAATCTTCTTAGTTTTTACCTTTGATTTTCGGAGTATTTACACTGATGCCAAAACGTAGGACGGGAAGTGATCGATATTTGAGAATGAGGAAAGTACTGCAGAGTCACTAGTTATTAGTGGATGTTTGTGATAATAAGGTCGCCGGAGATTAGCCTGTGGATACTTTTTCGTCTTTGTCGGGGTAAATTATAGAGTTGTGGACAAAATTTAGCGTATTATTGCGTCACGATAGTTTTATGTCAAATAGGTGTTATTCCGCTATGATTTTCGGGTCTGGTCCAGAAGAGAAAACGTCCGGCATTGAAGTCTCCCCGTAATTATATTGTTGCATGGTGGAGTCTGCCTGGGCTAGGCTTACGCGTCAGTAAATCTGTTAATGAAGGGCTCTAGTCT
>JAXIVJ010003106.1:5000-20000 GCA_036785665.1 Chirona hameri
CCACACCGCCTCCGGGCATACAACACCGCCTCCGGGCATACTACACCGCCTCCGGGCATACCACACCGCCTCCGGGCATACAACACCGCCTCCGGGCATACTACACCGCCTCCGGGCATACCACACCGCCTCCGGGCATACAACACCGCCTCAGGGCATACAACACCGGTTCCGGGCATACCACACCGTCTCACGTCATCATCAGCAACATCATCAGCAACATCATCAGCAATATCACCAGCAACATCATCAGCAACATCATCAGCAACATCATCAGCAACATCATCAGCAACATCATCAGCAACATCATCATCAACATCATCATCAACATCATCATCAACATCATCATCAACATCATCATCAACATCATCAGCAACATCATCAGCAACATCATCAGCAACATCATCAGCAACATCATCAGCAACATCATCAGCAACATCATCAGCAACATCATCAGCAACATCATCATCAACATCATCATCAACATCATCATCAACATCATCATCAACATCATCATCAACATCAACATCATCATGAACATCATCATCAACATCATCATCAACATCATCATCAACATCATCATCAACATCATCATCAACATCATCATCAACATCATCATCAACATCATCATCAACATCATCATCAACATCATCAGCAACATAATCAGCAACATCATCATCAACATCATGAGCAACATCATCAACAACATCATCATCAGCAACATCATCATCAGCAACATCATCATCAGCAACATCATCATCATCATCATCATCATCATCATCTTCATCATCATCATCATCATCATCATCATCATCATCATCATCATCATCATCATCATCATCATCATCATCATCATCATCATCATCATCATCATCATCATCATCATCATCATCATCATCATCATCATCATCATCATCATCATCATCATCATCATCATCATCATCATCATCATCATCATCATCATCATCATCATCATCATCATCATCATCATCATTATCATCATCATCATGCCCGGAGGCGGTGTTGTACCGCCTCCGGGCATACCACACCGCCTCCGGGCATACAACACCGCCTCCGGGCATACTACACCGCCTCCGGGCATACCACACCGCCTCCGGGCATACAACACCGCCTCCGGGCAAACTACACCGCCTCCGGGCATACCACACCGCCTCCGGGCATACAACACCGCCTCCGGGCATACTACACCGCCTCCGGGCATACCACACCGCCTCCGGGCATACAACACCGCCTCCGGGCATACTACACCGCCTCCGGGCATACCACACCGCCTCCGGGCATACAACACCGCCTCCGGGCATACAACACCGCCTCCGGGCATACCACACCGCCTCCGGGCATACAACACCGCCTCCGGGCATACTACACCGCCTCCGGGCATACCACACCGCTTCCGGGCATACAACACCGCCACCGGGCATACTGCACCGCCTCCGGGCATACCACACCGCCTCCGGGCATACAACACCGCCTCCGGGCATACTACACCGCCTCCGGGCATACCAGACCGCCTCAGGGCATACAACACCGCCTCCGGGCATACAACACCGCCTCCGGGCATACCACACCGACTCCGGGCATACAACACCGCCTCCGGGCATACAACACCGCCTCCGGGCATACCACACCGTCTCACGTCATCATCAGCAACATCATCAGCAACATCATCAGCAACATCACCAGCAACATCATCAGCAACATCATCAGCAACATCATCAGCAACATCATCAGCAACATCATCAGCAACATCATCATCAACATCATCATCAACATCATCATCAACATCATCATCAACATCATCAGCAACATCATCAGCAACATCATCAGCAACATCATCAGCAACATCATCAACAACATCATCATCAGCAACATCATCATCAGCAACATCATCATCAGCAACATCATCATCATCATCATCATCATCATCATCATCATCATCATCATCATCATCATCATCATCATCATCATCATCATCATCATCATCATCATCATCATCATCATCATCATCATCATCATCATCATCATCATCATCATCATCATCATCATCATCATCATCATCATCATCATCATCATCATTATCATCATCATGCCCGGAGGCGGTGTTGTACCGCCTCCGGGCATACCACACCGCCTCCGGGCATACAACACCGCCTCCGGGCACACTACACCGCTTCCGGGCATACCACACCGCCTCCGGGCATACAACACCGCCTCCGGGCATACTACACCGCCTCCGGGCATACCACACCGCCTGCGGGCATACAACAACGCCTCCGGGCATACTGCACCGCCTCCGGGCATACCACACCGCCTCCGGGCATACAACACCGCCTCCGGGCATACTACACCGCCTCCGGGCATACCAGACCGCCTCAGGGCATACAACACCGCCTCCGGGCATACAACACCGCCTCCGGGCATACCACACCGCCTCCGGGCATACAACACCGCCTCCGGGCATACAACACCGCCTCCGGGCATACCACACCGCCTCCGGGCATACAACACCGCCTCCGGGCATACAACACCGCCTCCGGGCATACCACACCGTCTCACGTCATCATCAGCAACATCATCAGCAACATCATCAGCAACATCACCAGCAACATCATCAGCAACATCATCAGCAACATCATCAGCAACATCATCAGCAACAACATCAGCAACATCATCATCAACATCATCATCAACATCATCATCAACATCATCATCAACATCATCATCAACATCATCAGCAACATCATCAGCAACATCATCAGCAACATCATCAGCAACATCATCAACAACATCATCATCAGCAACATCATCATCAGCAACATCATCATCAGCAACATCATCATCATCATCATCATCATCATCATCATCATCATCATCATCATCATCATCATCATCATCATCATCATCATCATCATCATCATCATCATCATCATCATCATCATCATCATCATCATCATCATCATCATCATCATCATCATCATCATTATCATCATCATGCCCGGAGGCGGTGTTGTACCGCCTCCGGGCATACCACACCGCCTCCGGGCATACAACACCGCCTCCGGGCATACTACACCGCCTCCGGGCATACCACACCGCCTCCGGGCATACAACACCGCCTCTGGGCATACTACACCGCCTCCGGGCATACCACACCGCCTCGGGGCATACAACACCGCCTCCGGGCATACTGCACCGCCTCCGGGCATACCACACCGCCTCCGGGCATACAACACCGCCTCCGGGCATACTACACCGCCTCCGGGCATACCAGACCGCCTCAGGGCATACAACACCGCCTCCGGGCATACAACACCGCCTCCGGGCATACCACACCGCCTCCGGGCATACAACACCGCCTCCGGGCATATAACACCGCCTCCGGGCATACCACACCGCCTCCGGGCATACAACACCGCCTCCGGGCATACAACACCGCCTCCGGGCATACCACACCGTCTCACATCATCATCAGCAACATCATCAGCAACATCATCAGCAACATCACCAGCAACATCATCAGCAACATCATCAGCAACATCATCAGCAACATCATCAGCAACATCATCAGCAACATCATCATCAACATCATCATCAACATCATCATCAACATCATCATCAACATCATCATCAACATCAACATCATCATGAACATCATCATCAACATCATCATCAACATCATCATCAACATCATCATCAACATCATCATCAACATCATCATCAACATCATCATCAACATCATCATCAACATCATCATCAACATCATCAGCAACATAATCAGCAACATCATCATCAACATCATGAGCAACATCATCAACAACATCATCATCAGCAACATCATCATCAGCAACATCATCATCAGCAACATCATCATCATCATCATCATCATCATCATCTTCATCATCATCATCATCATCATCATCATCATCATCATCATCATCATCATCATCATCATCATCATCATCATCATCATCATCATCATCATCATCATCATCATCATCATCATCATCATCATCATCATCATCATCATCATCATCATCATCATCATCATCATCATCATCATCATCATCATCATCATCATCATCTTCATTATCATCATCATGCCTGGAGGCGGTGTTGTACCGCCTCCGGGCATACCACACCGCCTCCGGGCATACAACACCGCCTCCGGGCATACTACACCGCCTCCGGGCATACCACACCGCCTCCGGGCATACAACACCGCCTCCGGGCATACTACACCGCCTCCGGGCATACCACACCGCCTCCGGGCATACAACACCGCCTCCGGGCATACAACACCGGTTCCGGGCATACCACACCGTCTCACGTCATCATCAGCAACATCATCAGCAACATCATCAGCAATATCACCAGCAACATCATCAGCAACATCATCAGCAACATCATCAGCAACATCATCAGCAACATCATCAGCAACATCATCATCAACATCATCATCAACATCATCATCAACATCATCATCAACATCATCATCAACATCATCAGCAACATCATCAGCAACATCATCAGCAACATCATCAGCAACATCATCAACAACATCATCATCAGCAACATCATCATCAGCAACATCATCATCAGCAACATCATCATCATCATCATCATCATCATCATCATCATCATCATCATCATCATCATCATCATCATCATCATCATCATCATCATCATCATCATCATCATCATCATCATCATCATCATCATCATCATCATCATCATCATCATCATTATCATCATCATGCCTGGAGGCGGTGTTGTACCGCCTCCGGGCATACCACACCGCCTCCGGGCATACAACACCGCCTCCGGGCATACTACACCGCCTCCGGGCATACCACACCGCCTCCGGGCATACAACACCGCCTCCGGGCATACTACACCGCCTCCGGGCATACCACACCGCCTCCGGGCATACAACACCGCCTCAGGGCATACAACACCGGTTCCGGGCATACCACACCGTCTCACGTCATCATCAGCAACATCATCAGCAACATCATCAGCAATATCACCAGCAACATCATCAGCAACATCATCAGCAACATCATCAGCAACATCATCAGCAACATCATCAGCAACATCATCATCAACATCATCATCAACATCATCATCAACATCATCATCAACATCATCATCAACATCATCAGCAACATCATCAGCAACATCATCAGCAACATCATCAGCAACATCATCAGCAACATCATCAGCAACATCATCAGCAACATCATCAGCAACATCATCATCAACATCATCATCAACATCATCATCAACATCATCATCAACATCATCATCAACATCAACATCATCATGAACATCATCATCAACATCATCATCAACATCATCATCAACATCATCATCAACATCATCATCAACATCATCATCAACATCATCATCAACATCATCATCAACATCATCATCAACATCATCAGCAACATAATCAGCAACATCATCATCAACATCATGAGCAACATCATCAACAACATCATCATCAGCAACATCATCATCAGCAACATCATCATCAGCAACATCATCATCATCATCATCATCATCATCATCTTCATCATCATCATCATCATCATCATCATCATCATCATCATCATCATCATCATCATCATCATCATCATCATCATCATCATCATCATCATCATCATCATCATCATCATCATCATCATCATCATCATCATCATCATCATCATCATCATCATCATCATCATCATCATCATCATCATCATCATCATCATCATCATCATCATCATCATCATCATCATCATCATTATCATCATCATCATGCCCGGAGGCGGTGTTGTACCGCCTCCGGGCATACCACACCGCCTCCGGGCATACAACACCGCCTCCGGGCATACTACACCGCCTCCGGGCATACCACACCGCCTCCGGGCATACAACACCGCCTCCGGGCAAACTACACCGCCTCCGGGCATACCACACCGCCTCCGGGCATACAACACCGCCTCCGGGCATACTACACCGCCTCCGGGCATACCACACCGCCTCCGGGCATACAACACCGCCTCCGGGCATACTACACCGCCTCCGGGCATACCACACCGCCTCCGGGCATACAACACCGCCTCCGGGCATACAACACCGCCTCCGGGCATACCACACCGCCTCCGGGCATACAACACCGCCTCCGGGCATACTACACCGCCTCCGGGCATACCACACCGCTTCCGGGCATACAACACCGCCACCGGGCATACTGCACCGCCTCCGGGCATACCACACCGCCTCCGGGCATACAACACCGCCTCCGGGCATACTACACCGCCTCCGGGCATACCAGACCGCCTCAGGGCATACAACACCGCCTCCGGGCATACAACACCGCCTCCGGGCATACCACACCGACTCCGGGCATACAACACCGCCTCCGGGCATACAACACCGCCTCCGGGCATACCACACCGTCTCACGTCATCATCAGCAACATCATCAGCAACATCATCAGCAACATCACCAGCAACATCATCAGCAACATCATCAGCAACATCATCAGCAACATCATCAGCAACATCATCAGCAACATCATCATCAACATCATCATCAACATCATCATCAACATCATCATCAACATCATCAGCAACATCATCAGCAACATCATCAGCAACATCATCAGCAACATCATCAACAACATCATCATCAGCAACATCATCATCAGCAACATCATCATCAGCAACATCATCATCATCATCATCATCATCATCATCATCATCATCATCATCATCATCATCATCATCATCATCATCATCATCATCATCATCATCATCATCATCATCATCATCATCATCATCATCATCATCATCATCATCATCATCATCATCATCATCATCATCATCATCATCATCATCATTATCATCATCATGCCCGGAGGCGGTGTTGTACCGCCTCCGGGCATACCACACCGCCTCCGGGCATACAACACCGCCTCCGGGCACACTACACCGCTTCCGGGCATACCACACCGCCTCCGGGCATACAACACCGCCTCCGGGCATACTACACCGCCTCCGGGCATACCACACCGCCTGCGGGCATACAACAACGCCTCCGGGCATACTGCACCGCCTCCGGGCATACCACACCGCCTCCGGGCATACAACACCGCCTCCGGGCATACTACACCGCCTCCGGGCATACCAGACCGCCTCAGGGCATACAACACCGCCTCCGGGCATACAACACCGCCTCCGGGCATACCACACCGCCTCCGGGCATACAACACCGCCTCCGGGCATACAACACCGCCTCCGGGCATACCACACCGCCTCCGGGCATACAACACCGCCTCCGGGCATACAACACCGCCTCCGGGCATACCACACCGTCTCACGTCATCATCAGCAACATCATCAGCAACATCATCAGCAACATCACCAGCAACATCATCAGCAACATCATCAGCAACATCATCAGCAACATCATCAGCAACAACATCAGCAACATCATCATCAACATCATCATCAACATCATCATCAACATCATCATCAACATCATCATCAACATCATCAGCAACATCATCAGCAACATCATCAGCAACATCATCAGCAACATCATCAACAACATCATCATCAGCAACATCATCATCAGCAACATCATCATCAGCAACATCATCATCATCATCATCATCATCATCATCATCATCATCATCATCATCATCATCATCATCATCATCATCATCATCATCATCATCATCATCATCATCATCATCATCATCATCATCATCATCATCATCATCATCATCATTATCATCATCATGCCCGGAGGCGGTGTTGTACCGCCTCCGGGCATACCACACCGCCTCCGGGCATACAACACCGCCTCCGGGCATACTACACCGCCTCCGGGCATACCACACCGCCTCCGGGCATACAACACCGCCTCTGGGCATACTACACCGCCTCCGGGCATACCACACCGCCTCGGGGCATACAACACCGCCTCCGGGCATACTGCACCGCCTCCGGGCATACCACACCGCCTCCGGGCATACAACACCGCCTCCGGGCATACTACACCGCCTCCGGGCATACCAGACCGCCTCAGGGCATACAACACCGCCTCCGGGCATACAACACCGCCTCCGGGCATACCACACCGCCTCCGGGCATACAACACCGCCTCCGGGCATATAACACCGCCTCCGGGCATACCACACCGCCTCCGGGCATACAACACCGCCTCCGGGCATACAACACCGCCTCCGGGCATACCACACCGTCTCACATCATCATCAGCAACATCATCAGCAACATCATCAGCAACATCACCAGCAACATCATCAGCAACATCATCAGCAACATCATCAGCAACATCATCAGCAACATCATCAGCAACATCATCATCAACATCATCATCAACATCATCATCAACATCATCATCAACATCATCATCAACATCAACATCATCATGAACATCATCATCAACATCATCATCAACATCATCATCAACATCATCATCAACATCATCATCAACATCATCATCAACATCATCATCAACATCATCATCAACATCATCATCAACATCATCAGCAACATAATCAGCAACATCATCATCAACATCATGAGCAACATCATCAACAACATCATCATCAGCAACATCATCATCAGCAACATCATCATCAGCAACATCATCATCATCATCATCATCATCATCATCTTCATCATCATCATCATCATCATCATCATCATCATCATCATCATCATCATCATCATCATCATCATCATCATCATCATCATCATCATCATCATCATCATCATCATCATCATCATCATCATCATCATCATCATCATCATCATCATCATCATCATCATCATCATCATCATCATCATCATCATCATCATCATCATTATCATCATCATGCCTGGAGGCGGTGTTGTACCGCCTCCGGGCATACCACACCGCCTCCGGGCATACAACACCGCCTCCGGGCATACTACACCGCCTCCGGGCATACCACACCGCCTCCGGGCATACAACACCGCCTCCGGGCATACTACACCGCCTCCGGGCATACCACACCGCCTCCGGGCATACAACACCGCCTCCGGGCATACAACACCGGTTCCGGGCATACCACACCGTCTCACGTCATCATCAGCAACATCATCAGCAACATCATCAGCAATATCACCAGCAACATCATCAGCAACATCATCAGCAACATCATCAGCAACATCATCAGCAACATCATCAGCAACATCATCAACAACATCATCATCAGCAACATCATCATCAGCAACATCATCATCAGCAACATCATCATCATCATCATCATCATCATCATCATCATCATCATCATCATCATCATCATCATCATCATCATCATCATCATCATCATCATCATCATCATCATCATCATCATCATCATCATCATCATCATCATCATCATCATCATCATCATCATCATCATCATCATCATCATCATCATCATCATCATCATCATCATGCCCGGAGGCGGTGTTGTACCGCCTCCGGGCATACCACACCGCCTCCGGGCATACAACACCGCCTCCGGGCATACTACACCGCCTCCGGGCATACCACACCGCCTCCGGGCATACAACACCGCCTCCAGGCATACTACACCGCCTCCGGGCATACCACACCGCCTCCGGGCATACAACACCGCCTCCGGGCATACTGCACCGCCTCCGGGCATACCACACCGCCTCCGGGCATACAACACCGCCTCCGGGCATACTACACCGCCTCCGGGCATACCAGACCGCCTCAGGGCATACAACACCGCCTCCGGGCATACAACACCGCCTCCGGGCATACCACACCGCCTCCGGGCATACAACACCGCCTCCGGGCATACAACACCGCCTCCGGGCATACCACACCGCCTCCGGGCATACAACACCGCCTCCGGGCATACAACACCGGTTCCGGGCATACCACACCGTCTCACGTCATCATCAGCAACATCATCAGCAACATCATCAGCAATATCACCAGCAACATCATCAGCAACATCATCAGCAACATCATCAGCAACATCATCAGCAACATCATCAGCAACATCATCATCAACATCATCAACAACATCATCATCAACATCATCATCAACATCATCATCAACATCATCAGCAACATCATCAGCAACATCATCAGCAACATCATCAGCAACATCATCAACAACATCATCATCAGCAACATCATCATCAGCAACATCATCATCAGCAACATCATCATCATCATCATCATCATCATCATCATCATCATCATCATCATCATCATCATCATCATCATCATCATCATCATCATCATCATCATCATCATCATCATCATCATCATCATCATCATCATCATCATCATCATCATCATCATCATCATCATCATCATCATCATCATCATCATCATCATCATCATCATCATCATCATCATCATCATCATCATCATCATCATCATCATCATCATCATCATCATCATCATCATCATCATCATCATCATCATCATCATCATCATCATCATCATCATCATCATCATCATCATCATCATCATCATCATCATCATCATCATCATCATCATCATCATCATCATCATCATCATCATCATCATTATCATCATCATGCCCGGAGGCGGTGTTGTACCGCCTCCGGGCATACCACACCGCCTCCGGGCATACAACACCGCCTCCGGGCATACTACACCGCCACCGGGCATACCACACCGCCTCCGGGCATACAACACCGCCTCCGGGCATACTACACCGCCTCCGGGCATACCACACCGCCTCCGGGCATACAACACCGCCTCCGGGCATACAACACCGCCTCCGGGCATACCACACCGCCTCCGGGCATACAACACCGCCTCCGGGCATACAACACCGCAAACGGGCATACCACACCGTCTCACGTCATCATCAGCAACATCATCAGCAACATCATCAGCAACATCATCAGCAACATCACCAGCAACATCATCAGCAACATCATCAGCAACATCATCAGCAACATCATCATCAACATCATCATCAACATCATCATTAACATCATCATCAACATCAACATCATCATCAACATCATCATCAACATCATCATCAACATCATCATCAACATCATCATCAACATCATCATCAACATCATCATCAACATCATCATCAACATCATCAGCAACATCATCAGCAACATCATCAGCAATATTATCAGCAACATCATCAACAACATCATCATCAGCAACATCATCATCAGCAACATCATCATCAGCAACATCATCATCATCATCATCATCATCATCATCATCATCATCATCATCATCATCATCATCATCATCATCATCATCATCATCATTATCATCATCATGCCCGGAGGCGGTGCTGTACCGCCTCCGGGCATACCACACCGCCTCCGGGCATACAACACCGCCTCCGGGCATACTACACCGCCTCCGGGCATACCACACCGCCTCCGGGCATACAACACCGCCTCCGGGCATACTACACCGCCTCCGGGCATACCACACCGCCTCCGGGCATACAACACCGCCTCCGGGCATACTGCACCGCCTCCGGGCATACCACACCGCCTCCGGGCATACAACACCGCCTCCGGGTATACTACACCGCCTCCGGGCATACCAGACCGCCTCAGGGCATACAACACCGCCTCCGGGCATACAACACCGCCTCCGGGCATACCACACCGCCTCCGGGCATACAACACCGCCTCCGGGCATACAACACCGCCTCCGGGCATACCACACCGCCTCCGGGCATACAACACCGCCTCCGGGCATACAACACCGCCTCCGGGCATACCACACCGTCTCACGTCATCATCAGCAACATCATCAGCAACATCATCAGCAACATCACCAGCAACATCATCAGCAACATCATCAGCAACATCATCAGCAACATCATCAGCAACATCATGAGCAACATCATCAACAACATCATCATCAGCAACATCATCATCAGCAACATCATCATCAGCAACATCATCATCATCATCATCATCATCATCATCTTCATCATCATCATCATCATCATCATCATCATCATCATCATCATCATCATCATCATCATCATCATCATCATCATCATCATCATCATCATCATCATCATCATCATCATCATCATCATCATCATCATCATCATCATCATCATCATCATCATCATCATCATCATCATCATCATCATCATCATCATCATCATCATCATCATCATCATCATTATCATCATCATCATGCCCGGAGGCGGTGTTGTACCGCCTCCGGGCATACCACACCGCCTCCGGGCATACAACACCGCCTCCGGGCATACTACACCGCCTCCGGGCATACCACACCGCCTCCGGGCATACAACACCGCCTCCGGGCAAACTACACCGCCTCCGGGCATACCACACCGCCTCCGGGCATACAACACCGCCTCCGGGCATACTACACCGCCTCCGGGCATACCACACCGCCTCCGGGCATACAACACCGCCTCCGGGCATACTACACCGCCTCCGGGCATACCACACCGCCTCCGGGCATACAACACCGCCTCCGGGCATACAACACCGCCTCCGGGCATACCACACCGCCTCCGGGCATACAACACCGCCTCCGGGCATACTACACCGCCTCCGGGCATACCACACCGCTTCCGGGCATACAACACCGCCACCGGGCATACTGCACCGCCTCCGGGCATACCACACCGCCTCCGGGCATACAACACCGCCTCCGGGCATACTACACCGCCTCCGGGCATACCAGACCGCCTCAGGGCATACAACACCGCCTCCGGGCATACAACACCGCCTCCGGGCATACCACACCGACTCCGGGCATACAACACCGCCTCCGGGCATACAACACCGCCTCCGGGCATACCACACCGTCTCACGTCATCATCAGCAACATCATCAGCAACATCATCAGCAACATCACCAGCAACATCATCAGCAACATCATCAGCAACATCATCAGCAACATCATCAGCAACATCATCAGCAACATCATCATCAACATCATCATCAACATCATCATCAACATCATCATCAACATCATCAGCAACATCATCAGCAACATCATCAGCAACATCATCAGCAACATCATCAACAACATCATCATCAGCAACATCATCATCAGCAACATCATCATCAGCAACATCATCATCATCATCATCATCATCATCATCATCATCATCATCATCATCATCATCATCATCATCATCATCATCATCATCATCATCATCATCATCATCATCATCATCATCATCATCATCATCATCATCATCATCATCATCATCATCATCATCATCATCATCATTATCATCATCATGCCCGGAGGCGGTGTTGTACCGCCTCCGGGCATACCACACCGCCTCCGGGCATACAACACCGCCTCCGGGCACACTACACCGCTTCCGGGCATACCACACCGCCTCCGGGCATACAACACCGCCTCCGGGCATACTACACCGCCTCCGGGCATACCACACCGCCTGCGGGCATACAACAACGCCTCCGGGCATACTGCACCGCCTCCGGGCATACCACACCGCCTCCGGGCATACAACACCGCCTCCGGGCATACTACACCGCCTCCGGGCATACCAGACCGCCTCAGGGCATACAACACCGCCTCCGGGCATACAACACCGCCTCCGGGCATACCACACCGCCTCCGGGCATACAACACCGCCTCCGGGCATACAACACCGCCTCCGGGCATACCACACCGCCTCCGGGCATACAACACCGCCTCCGGGCATACAACACCGCCTCCGGGCATACCACACCGTCTCACGTCATCATCAGCAACATCATCAGCAACATCATCAGCAACATCACCAGCAACATCATCAGCAACATCATCAGCAACATCATCAGCAACATCATCAGCAACAACATCAGCAACATCATCATCAACATCATCATCAACATCATCATCAACATCATCATCAACATCATCATCAACATCATCAGCAACATCATCAGCAACATCATCAGCAACATCATCAGCAACATCATCAACAACATCATCATCAGCAACATCATCATCAGCAACATCATCATCAGCAACATCATCATCATCATCATCATCATCATCATCATCATCATCATCATCATCATCATCATCATCATCATCATCATCATCATCATCATCATCATCATCATCATCATCATCATCATCATCATCATCATCATCATCATCATCATCATCATCATCATCATCATCATCATCATCATCATTATCATCATCATGCCCGGAGGCGGTGTTGTACCGCCTCCGGGCATACCACACCGCCTCCGGGCATACAACACCGCCTCCGGGCATACTACACCGCCTCCGGGCATACCACACCGCCTCCGGGCATACAACACCGCCTCTGGGCATACTACACCGCCTCCGGGCATACCACACCGCCTCGGGGCATACAACACCGCCTCCGGGCATACTGCACCGCCTCCGGGCATACCACACCGCCTCCGGGCATACAACACCGCCTCCGGGCATACTACACCGCCTCCGGGCATACCAGACCGCCTCAGGGCATACAACACCGCCTCCGGGCATACAACACCGCCTCCGGGCATACCACACCGCCTCCGGGCATACAACACCGCCTCCGGGCATATAACACCGCCTCCGGGCATACCACACCGCCTCCGGGCATACAACACCGCCTCCGGGCATACAACACCGCCTCCGGGCATACCACACCGTCTCACATCATCATCAGCAACATCATCAGCAACATCATCAGCAACATCACCAGCAACATCATCAGCAACATCATCAGCAACATCATCAGCAACATCATCAGCAACATCATCAGCAACATCATCATCAACATCATCATCAACATCATCATCAACATCATCATCAACATCATCATCAACATCAACATCATCATGAACATCATCATCAACATCATCATCAACATCATCATCAACATCATCATCAACATCATCATCAACATCATCATCAACATCA
>JAXIVJ010003106.1:37500-40000 GCA_036785665.1 Chirona hameri
GGGCATACCACACCGACTCCGGGCATACAACACCGCCTCCGGGCATACAACACCGCCTCCGGGCATACCACACCGTCTCACGTCATCATCAGCAACATCATCAGCAACATCATCAGCAACATCACCAGCAACATCATCAGCAACATCATCAGCAACATCATCAGCAACATCATCAGCAACATCATCAGCAACATCATCATCAACATCATCATCAACATCATCATCAACATCATCATCAACATCATCAGCAACATCATCAGCAACATCATCAGCAACATCATCAGCAACATCATCAACAACATCATCATCAGCAACATCATCATCAGCAACATCATCATCAGCAACATCATCATCATCATCATCATCATCATCATCATCATCATCATCATCATCATCATCATCATCATCATCATCATCATCATCATCATCATCATCATCATCATCATCATCATCATCATCATCATCATCATCATCATCATCATCATCATCATCATCATCATCATCATCATCATCATTATCATCATCATGCCCGGAGGCGGTGTTGTACCGCCTCCGGGCATACCACACCGCCTCCGGGCATACAACACCGCCTCCGGGCACACTACACCGCTTCCGGGCATACCACACCGCCTCCGGGCATACAACACCGCCTCCGGGCATACTACACCGCCTCCGGGCATACCACACCGCCTCCGGGCATACAACAACGCCTCCGGGCATACTGCACCGCCTCCGGGCATACCACACCGCCTCCGGGCATACAACACCGCCTCCGGGCATACTACACCGCCTCCGGGCATACCAGACCGCCTCAGGGCATACAACACCGCCTCCGGGCATACAACACCGCCTCCGGGCATACCACACCGCCTCCGGGCATACAACACCGCCTCCGGGCATACAACACCGCCTCCGGGCATACCACACCGCCTCCGGGCATACAACACCGCCTCCGGGCATACAACACCGCCTCCGGGCATACCACACCGTCTCACGTCATCATCAGCAACATCATCAGCAACATCATCAGCAACATCACCAGCAACATCATCAGCAACATCATCAGCAACATCATCAGCAACATCATCAGCAACAACATCAGCAACATCATCATCAACATCATCATCAACATCATCATCAACATCATCATCAACATCATCATCAACATCATCAGCAACATCATCAGCAACATCATCAGCAACATCATCAGCAACATCATCAACAACATCATCATCAGCAACATCATCATCAGCAACATCATCATCAGCAACATCATCATCATCATCATCATCATCATCATCATCATCATCATCATCATCATCATCATCATCATCATCATCATCATCATCATCATCATCATCATCATCATCATCATCATCATCATCATCATCATCATCATCATCATCATCATCATCATCATCATCATCATCATCATCATCATCATCATCATCATTATCATCATCATGCCCGGAGGCGGTGTTGTACCGCCTCCGGGCATACCACACCGCCTCCGGGCATACAACACCGCCTCCGGGCATACTACACCGCCTCCGGGCATACCACACCGCCTCCGGGCATACAACACCGCCTCTGGGCATACTACACCGCCTCCGGGCATACCACACCGCCTCGGGGCATACAACACCGCCTCCGGGCATACTGCACCGCCTCCGGGCATACCACACCGCCTCCGGGCATACAACACCGCCTCCGGGCATACTACACCGCCTCCGGGCATACCAGACCGCCTCAGGGCATACAACACCGCCTCCGGGCATACAACACCGCCTCCGGGCATACCACACCGCCTCCGGGCATACAACACCGCCTCCGGGCATATAACACCGCCTCCGGGCATACCACACCGCCTCCGGGCATACAACACCGCCTCCGGGCATACAACACCGCCTCCGGGCATACCACACCGTCTCACATCATCATCAGCAACATCATCAGCAACATCATCAGCAACATCACCAGCAACATCATCAGCAACATCATCAGCAACATCATCAGCAACATCATCAGCAACATCATCAGCAACATCATCATCAACATCATCATCAACATCATCATCAACATCATCATCAACATCATCATCAACATCAACATCATCATGAACATCATCATCAACATCATCATCAACATCATCATCAACATCATCATCAACATCATCATCAACATCATCATCAACATCATCATCAACATCATCATCAACATCATCATCAACATCATCAGCAACATAATCAGCAACATCATCATCAACATCATGAGCAACATCATCAACAACATCATCATCAGCAACATCATCATCAGCAACATCATCATCAGCAACATCATCATCATCATCATCATCATCATCATCTTCATCATCATCATCATCATCATCATCATCATCATCATCATCATCATCATCATCATCATCATCATCATCATCATCATCATCATCATCATCATCATCATCATCATCATCATCATCATCATCATCATCATCATCATC
>JAXIVJ010003106.1:60000-70000 GCA_036785665.1 Chirona hameri
ACTACACCGCCTCCGGGCATACCACACCGCCTCCGGGCATACAACACCGCCTCCAGGCATACTACACCGCCTCCGGGCATACCACACCGCCTCCGGGCATACAACACCGCCTCCGGGCATACTGCACCGCCTCCGGGCATACCACACCGCCTCCGGGCATACAACACCGCCTCCGGGCATACTACACCGCCTCCGGGCATACCAGACCGCCTCAGGGCATACAACACCGCCTCCGGGCATACAACACCGCCTCCGGGCATACCACACCGCCTCCGGGCATACAACACCGCCTCCGGGCATACAACACCGCCTCCGGGCATACCACACCGCCTCCGGGCATACAACACCGCCTCCGGGCATACAACACCGGTTCCGGGCATACCACACCGTCTCACGTCATCATCAGCAACAACATCATCAGCAATATCACCAGCAACATCATCAGCAACATCATCAGCAACATCATCAGCAACATCATCAGCAACATCATCAGCAACATCATCATCAACATCATCAACAACATCATCATCAACATCATCATCAACATCATCATCAACATCATCAGCAACATCAACAGCAACATCATCAGCAACATCATCAGCAACATCATCAACAACATCATCATCAGCAACATCATCATCAGCAACATCATCATCAGCAACATCATCATCATCATCATCATCATCATCATCATCATCATCATCATCATCATCATCATCATCATCATCATCATCATCATCATCATCATCATCATCATCATCATCATTATCATCATCATGCCCGGAGGCGGTGCTGTACCGCCTCCGGGCATACCACACCGCCTCCGGGCATACAACACCGCCTCCGGGCATACTACACCGCCTCCGGGCATACCACACCGCCTCCGGGCATACAACACCGCCTCCGGGCATACTACACCGCCTCCGGGCATACCACACCGCCTCCGGGCATACAACACCGCCTCCGGGCATACTGCACCGCCTCCGGGCATACCACACCGCCTCCGGGCATACAACACCGCCTCCGGGCATACTACACCGCCTCCGGGCATACCAGACCGCCTCAGGGCATACAACACCGCCTCCGGGCATACAACACCGCCTCCGGGCATACCACACCGCCTCCGGGCATACAACACCGCCTCCGGGCATACAACACCGCCTCCGGGCATACCACACCGCCTCCGGGCATACAACACCGCCTCCGGGCATACAACACCGCCTCCGGGCATACCACACCGTCTCACGTCATCATCAGCAACATCATCAGCAACATCATCAGCAACATCACCAGCAACATCATCAGCAACATCATCAGCAACATCATCAGCAACATCATCAGCAACATCATCAGCAACATCATCATCAACATCATCATCAACATCATCATCAACATCATCATCAACATCATCAGCAACATCATCAGCAACATCATCAGCAACATCATCAGCAACATCATCAACAACATCATCATCAGCAACATCATCATCATCATCATCATCATCATCATCATCATCATCATCATCATCATCATCATCATCATCATCATCATCATCATCTTCATCATCATCATCATCATCATCATCATCATCATCATCATCATCATCATCATCATCATCATCATCATCATCATCATCATCATCATTATCATCATCATGCCTGGAGGCGGTGTTGTACCGCCTCCGGGCATACCACACCGCCTCCGGGCATACAACACCGCCTCCGGGCATACTACACCGCCTCCGGGCATACCACACCGCCTCCGGGCATACAACACCGCCTCCGGGCATACTACACCGCCTCCGGGCATACCACACCGCCTCCGGGCATACAACACCGCCTCAGGGCATACAACACCGGTTCCGGGCATACCACACCGTCTCACGTCATCATCAGCAACATCATCAGCAACATCATCAGCAATATCACCAGCAACATCATCAGCAACATCATCAGCAACATCATCAGCAACATCATCAGCAACATCATCAGCAACATCATCATCAACATCATCATCAACATCATCATCAACATCATCATCAACATCATCATCAACATCATCAGCAACATCATCAGCAACATCATCAGCAACATCATCAGCAACATCATCAGCAACATCATCAGCAACATCATCAGCAACATCATCAGCAACATCATCAGCAACATCATCATCAACATCATCATCAACATCATCATCAACATCATCATCAACATCATCATCAACATCAACATCATCATGAACATCATCATCAACATCATCATCAACATCATCATCAACATCATCATCAACATCATCATCAACATCATCATCAACATCATCATCAACATCATCATCAACATCATCATCAACATCATCAGCAACATAATCAGCAACATCATCATCAACATCATGAGCAACATCATCAACAACATCATCATCAGCAACATCATCATCAGCAACATCATCATCAGCAACATCATCATCATCATCATCATCATCATCATCTTCATCATCATCATCATCATCATCATCATCATCATCATCACCATCATCATCATCATCATCATCATCATCATCATCATCATCATCATCATCATCATCATCATCATCATCATCATCATCATCATCATCATCATCATCATCATCATCATCATCATCATCATCATCATCATCATCATCATCATCATCATCATCATCATCATCATCATCATCATCATCATCATCATCATCATTATCATCATCATCATGCCCGGAGGCGGTGTTGTACCGCCTCCGGGCATACCACACCGCCTCCGGGCATACAACACCGCCTCCGGGCATACTACACCGCCTCCGGGCATACCACACCGCCTCCGGGCATACAACACCGCCTCCGGGCAAACTACACCGCCTCCGGGCATACCACACCGCCTCCGGGCATACAACACCGCCTCCGGGCATACTACACCGCCTCCGGGCATACCACACCGCCTCCGGGCATACAACACCGCCTCCGGGCATACTACACCGCCTCCGGGCATACCACACCGCCTCCGGGCATACAACACCGCCTCCGGGCATACAACACCGCCTCCGGGCATACCACACCGCCTCCGGGCATACAACACCGCCTCCGGGCATACTACACCGCCTCCGGGCATACCACACCGCTTCCGGGCATACAACACCGCCACCGGGCATACTGCACCGCCTCCGGGCATACCACACCGCCTCCGGGCATACAACACCGCCTCCGGGCATACTACACCGCCTCCGGGCATACCAGACCGCCTCAGGGCATACAACACCGCCTCCGGGCATACAACACCGCCTCCGGGCATACCACACCGACTCCGGGCATACAACACCGCCTCCGGGCATACAACACCGCCTCCGGGCATACCACACCGTCTCACGTCATCATCAGCAACATCATCAGCAACATCATCAGCAACATCACCAGCAACATCATCAGCAACATCATCAGCAACATCATCAGCAACATCATCAGCAACATCATCAGCAACATCATCATCAACATCATCATCAACATCATCATCAACATCATCATCAACATCATCAGCAACATCATCAGCAACATCATCAGCAACATCATCAGCAACATCATCAACAACATCATCATCAGCAACATCATCATCAGCAACATCATCATCAGCAACATCATCATCATCATCATCATCATCATCATCATCATCATCATCATCATCATCATCATCATCATCATCATCATCATCATCATCATCATCATCATCATCATCATCATCATCATCATCATCATCATCATCATCATCATCATCATCATCATCATCATCATCATCATCATCATTATCATCATCATGCCCGGAGGCGGTGTTGTACCGCCTCCGGGCATACCACACCGCCTCCGGGCATACAACACCGCCTCCGGGCACACTACACCGCTTCCGGGCATACCACACCGCCTCCGGGCATACAACACCGCCTCCGGGCATACTACACCGCCTCCGGGCATACCACACCGCCTCCGGGCATACAACAACGCCTCCGGGCATACTGCACCGCCTCCGGGCATACCACACCGCCTCCGGGCATACAACACCGCCTCCGGGCATACTACACCGCCTCCGGGCATACCAGACCGCCTCAGGGCATACAACACCGCCTCCGGGCATACAACACCGCCTCCGGGCATACCACACCGCCTCCGGGCATACAACACCGCCTCCGGGCATACAACACCGCCTCCGGGCATACCACACCGCCTCCGGGCATACAACACCGCCTCCGGGCATACAACACCGCCTCCGGGCATACCACACCGTCTCACGTCATCATCAGCAACATCATCAGCAACATCATCAGCAACATCACCAGCAACATCATCAGCAACATCATCAGCAACATCATCAGCAACATCATCAGCAACAACATCAGCAACATCATCATCAACATCATCATCAACATCATCATCAACATCATCATCAACATCATCATCAACATCATCAGCAACATCATCAGCAACATCATCAGCAACATCATCAGCAACATCATCAACAACATCATCATCAGCAACATCATCATCAGCAACATCATCATCAGCAACATCATCATCATCATCATCATCATCATCATCATCATCATCATCATCATCATCATCATCATCATCATCATCATCATCATCATCATCATCATCATCATCATCATCATCATCATCATCATCATCATCATCATCATCATCATCATCATCATCATCATCATCATCATCATCATCATCATCATCATTATCATCATCATGCCCGGAGGCGGTGTTGTACCGCCTCCGGGCATACCACACCGCCTCCGGGCATACAACACCGCCTCCGGGCATACTACACCGCCTCCGGGCATACCACACCGCCTCCGGGCATACAACACCGCTTCTGGGCATACTACACCGCCTCCGGGCATACCACACCGCCTCGGGGCATACAACACCGCCTCCGGGCATACTGCACCGCCTCCGGGCATACCACACCGCCTCCGGGCATACAACACCGCCTCCGGGCATACTACACCGCCTCCGGGCATACCAGACCGCCTCAGGGCATACAACACCGCCTCCGGGCATACAACACCGCCTCCGGGCATACCACACCGCCTCCGGGCATACAACACCGCCTCCGGGCATATAACACCGCCTCCGGGCATACCACACCGCCTCCGGGCATACAACACCGCCTCCGGGCATACAACACCGCCTCCGGGCATACCACACCGTCTCACATCATCATCAGCAACATCATCAGCAACAGCAACATCACCAGCAACATCATCAGCAACATCATCAGCAACATCATCAGCAACATCATCAGCAACATCATCAGCAACATCATCATCAACATCATCATCAACATCATCATCAACATCATCATCAACATCATCATCAACATCAACATCATCATGAACATCATCATCAACATCATCATCAACATCATCATCAACATCATCATCAACATCATCATCAACATCATCATCAACATCATCATCAACATCATCATCAACATCATCATCAACATCATCAGCAACATAATCAGCAACATCATCATCAACATCATGAGCAACATCATCAACAACATCATCATCAGCAACATCATCATCAGCAACATCATCATCAGCAACATCATCATCATCATCATCATCATCATCATCTTCATCATCATCATCATCATCATCATCATCATCATCATCATCATCATCATCATCATCATCATCATCATCATCATCATCATCATCATCATCATCATCATCATCATCATCATCATCATCATCATCATCATCATCATCATCATCATCATCATCATCATCATCATCATCATCATCATCATCATCATCATCATCATCATCATCATCATCATCATCATCATCATCATCATCATCATCATCATCATCATCATCATCATCATCATCATCATCATCATCATTATCATCATCATGCCTGGAGGCGGTGTTGTACCGCCTCCGGGCATACCACACCGCCTCCGGGCATACAACACCGCCTCCGGGCATACTACACCGCCTCCGGGCATACCACACCGCCTCCGGGCATACAACACCGCCTCCGGGCATACTACACCGCCTCCGGGCATACCACACCGCCTCCGGGCATACAACACCGCCTCCGGGCATACAACACCGGTTCCGGGCATACCACACCGTCTCACGTCATCATCAGCAACATCATCAGCAACATCATCAGCAATATCACCAGCAACATCATCAGCAACATCATCAGCAACATCATCAGCAACATCATCAGCAACATCATCAGCAACATCATCATCAACATCATCATCAACATCATCATCAACATCATCATCAACATCATCATCAACATCATCATCAACATCATCAGCAACATCATCAGCAACATCATCAGCAACATCATCAGCAACATCATCAAGCAACATCATCATCAGCAACATCATCATCAGCAACATCATCATCAGCATCATCATCATCATCATCATCATCATCATCATCATCATCATCATCATCATCATCATCATCATCATCATCATCATCATCATCATCATCATCATCATCATCATCATCATCATCATCATCATCATCATCATCATCATCATCATCATCATCATCATCATCATCATCATCATTATCATCATCATGCCCGGAGGCGGTGTTGTACCGCCTCCGGGCATACCACACCGCCTCCGGGCATACAACACCGCCTCCGGGCATACTACACCGCCTCCGGGCATACCACACCGCCTCCGGGCATACAACACCGCCTCCGGGCATACTATACCGCCTCCGGCAATACCACACCGCCTCCGGGCATACAACACCGCCTGCGGGCATACTGCACCGCCTCCGGGCATACCACACCGCCTCCGGGCATACAACACCGCCTCCGGGCATACAACACCGCCTCCGGGCATACCACACCGTCTCACGTCATCATCAGCAACATCATCAGCAACATCATCAGCAACATCACCAGCAACATCATCAGCAACATCATCAGCAACGTCATCAGCAACATCATCAGCAACATCATCAGCAACACATCATCATCAACATCATCATCAACATCATCATCAACATCATCATCAACATCATCATCAACATCATCATCAACATCATCATCAACATCATCAGCAACATCATCAGCAACATCATCAGCAACATCATCAGCAACATCATCAACAACATCATCATCAGCAACATCATCATCAGCAACATCATCATCAGCAACATCATCATCATCATCATCATCATCATCATCATCATCATCATCATCATCATCATCATCATCATCATCATCATCATCATCATCATCATCATCATCATCATCATCATCATCATCATCATCATCATCATCATCATCATCATCATCATCATTATCATGCCCGGAGGCGGTGTTGTACCGCCTCCGGGCATACCACACCGCCTCTGGGCATACAACACCGCCTCCGGGCATACTACACCGCCTCCGGGCATACCACACCGCCTCCGGGCATACAACACCGCCTCCAGGCATACTACACCGCCTCCGGGCATACCACACCGCCTCCGGGCATACAACACCGCCTCCGGGCATACTGCACCGCCTCCGGGCATACCACACCGCCTCCGGGCATACAACACCGCCTCCGGGCATACTACACCGCCTCCGGGCATACCAGACCGCCTCAGGGCATACAACACCGCCTCCGGGCATACAACACCGCCTCCGGGCATACCACACCGCCTCCGGGCATACAACACCGCCTCCGGGCATACAACACCGCCTCCGGGCATACCACACCGCCTCCGGGCATACAACACCGCCTCCGGGCATACAACACCGGTTCCGGGCATACCACACCGTCTCACGTCATCATCAGCAACATCATCAGCAACATCATCAGCAATATCACCAGCAACATCATCAGCAACATCATCAGCAACATCATCAGCAACATCATCAGCAACATCATCAGCAACATCATCATCAACATCATCAACAACATCATCATCAACATCATCATCAACATCATCATCAACATCATCAGCAACATCAACAGCAACATCATCAGCAACATCATCAGCAACATCATCAACAACATCATCATCAGCAACATCATCATCAGCAACATCATCATCAGCAACATCATCATCATCATCATCATCATCATCATCATCATCATCATCATCATCATCATCATCATCATCATCATCATCATCATCATCATCATCATCATCATCATCATCATCATCATCATCATCATCATCATCATCATCATCATCATCATCATCATCATCATCATCATCATCATCATCATCATCATCATCATCATCATCATCATCATCATCATCATCATCATCATCATCATCATCATCATCATCATCATCATCATCATCATCATCATCATCATCATCATCATCATCATCATCATCATCATCATCATCATCATCATCATCATCATCATCATCATCATCATCAACATCATCATCATCATCATCATCATCATCATCATCATTATCATCATCATGCCCGGAGGCGGTGTTGTACCGCCTCCGGGCATACCACACCGCCTCCGGGCATACAACACCGCCTCCGGGCATACTACACCGCCTCCGGGCATACCACACCGCCTCCGGGCATACAACACCGCCTCCGGGCATACTACACCGCCTCCGGGCATACCACACCGCCTCCGGGCATACAACACCGCCTCCGGGCATACAACACCGCCTCCGGGCATACCACACCGCCTCCGGGCATACAACACCGCCTCCGGGCATACAACACCGCAAACGGGCATACCACACCGTCTCACGTCATCATCAGCAACATCATCAGCAACATCATCAGCAACATCATCAGCAACATCACCAGCAACATCATTAGCAACATCATCAGCAACATCATCAGCAACATCATCATCAACATCATCATCAACATCATCATTAACATCATCATCAACATCAACATCATCATCAACATCATCATCAACATCATCATCAACATCATCATCAACATCATCATCAACATCATCATCAACATCATCATCAACATCATCATCAACATCATCAGCAACATCATCAGCAACATCATCAGCAATATTATCAGCAACATCATCAACAACATCATCATCAGCAACATCATCATCAGCAACATCATCATCAGCAACATCATCATCATCATCATCATCATCATCATCATCATCATCATCATCATCATCATCATCATCATCATCATCATCATCATCATCATCATCATCATCATCATCATCATCATCATCATCATCATCATCATCATCATCATCATCATCATCATCATCATCATCATCATCATCATCATCATCATCATTATCATCATCATGCCTGGAGGCGGTGTTGTACCGCCTCCGGGCATACCACACCGCCTCCGGGCATACAACACCGCCTCCGGGCATACTACACCGCCTCCGGGCATACCACACCGCCTCCGGGCATACAACACCGCCTCCGGGCATACTACACCGCCTCCGGGCATACCACACCGCCTCCGGGCATACAACACCGCCTCCGGGCATACAACACCGGTTCCGGGCATACCACACCGTCTCACGTCATCATCAGCAACATCATCAGCAACATCATCAGCAATATCACCAGCAACATCATCAGCAACATCATCAGCAACATCATCAGCAACATCATCAGCAACATCATCAGCAACATCATCATCAACATCATCATCAACATCATCATCAACATCATCATCAACATCATCATCAACATCATCAGCAACATCATCAGCAACATCATCAGCAACATCATCAGCAACATCATCAACAACATCATCATCAGCAACATCATCATCAGCAACATCATCATCAGCAACATCATCATCATCATCATCATCATCATCATCATCATCATCATCATCATCATCATCATCATCATCATCATCATCATCATCATCATCATCATCATCATCATCATCATCATCATCATCATCATCATCATCATCATCATCATCATCATCATCATCATCATCATCATTATCATCATC
>JAXIVJ010003106.1:77500-92500 GCA_036785665.1 Chirona hameri
GCCTCCGGGCATACCACACCGCCTCCGGGCATACAACACCGCTACAACACCGGTTCCGGGCATACCACACCGTCTCACGTCATCATCAGCAACATCATCAGCAACATCATCAGCAATATCACCAGCAACATCATCAGCAACATCATCAGCAACATCATCAGCAACATCATCAGCAACATCATCAGCAACATCATCATCAACATCATCAACAACATCATCATCAACATCATCATCAACATCATCATCAACATCATCAGCAACATCAACAGCAACATCATCAGCAACATCATCAGCAACATCATCAACAACATCATCATCAGCAACATCATCATCAGCAACATCATCATCAGCAACATCATCATCATCATCATCATCATCATCATCATCATCATCATCATCATCATCATCATCATCATCATCATCATCATCATCATCATCATCATCATCATCATCATCATTATCATCATCATGCCCGGAGGCGGTGCTGTACCGCCTCCGGGCATACCACACCGCCTCCGGGCATACAACACCGCCTCCGGGCATACTACACCGCCTCCGGGCATACCACACCGCCTCCGGGCATACAACACCGCCTCCGGGCATACTACACCGCCTCCGGGCATACCACACCGCCTCCGGGCATACAACACCGCCTCCGGGCATACTGCACCGCCTCCGGGCATACCACACCGCCTCCGGGCATACAACACCGCCTCCGGGCATACTACACCGCCTCCGGGCATACCAGACCGCCTCAGGGCATACAACACCGCCTCCGGGCATACAACACCGCCTCCGGGCATACCACACCGCCTCCGGGCATACAACACCGCCTCCGGGCATACAACACCGCCTCCGGGCATACCACACCGCCTCCGGGCATACAACACCGCCTCCGGGCATACAACACCGCCTCCGGGCATACCACACCGTCTCACGTCATCATCAGCAACATCATCAGCAACATCATCAGCAACATCACCAGCAACATCATCAGCAACATCATCAGCAACATCATCAGCAACATCATCAGCAACATCATCAGCAACATCATCATCAACATCATCATCAACATCATCATCAACATCATCATCAACATCATCAGCAACATCATCAGCAACATCATCAGCAACATCATCAGCAACATCATCAACAACATCATCATCAGCAACATCATCATCATCATCATCATCATCATCATCATCATCATCATCATCATCATCATCATCATCATCATCATCATCATCATCTTCATCATCATCATCATCATCATCATCATCATCATCATCATCATCATCATCATCATCATCATCATCATCATCATCATCATCATCATTATCATCATCATGCCTGGAGGCGGTGTTGTACCGCCTCCGGGCATACCACACCGCCTCCGGGCATACAACACCGCCTCCGGGCATACTACACCGCCTCCGGGCATACCACACCGCCTCCGGGCATACAACACCGCCTCCGGGCATACTACACCGCCTCCGGGCATACCACACCGCCTCCGGGCATACAACACCGCCTCAGGGCATACAACACCGGTTCCGGGCATACCACACCGTCTCACGTCATCATCAGCAACATCATCAGCAACATCATCAGCAATATCACCAGCAACATCATCAGCAACATCATCAGCAACATCATCAGCAACATCATCAGCAACATCATCAGCAACATCATCATCAACATCATCATCAACATCATCATCAACATCATCATCAACATCATCATCAACATCATCAGCAACATCATCAGCAACATCATCAGCAACATCATCAGCAACATCATCAGCAACATCATCAGCAACATCATCAGCAACATCATCAGCAACATCATCATCAACATCATCATCAACATCATCATCAACATCATCATCAACATCATCATCAACATCAACATCATCATGAACATCATCATCAACATCATCATCAACATCATCATCAACATCATCATCAACATCATCATCAACATCATCATCAACATCATCATCAACATCATCATCAACATCATCATCAACATCATCAGCAACATAATCAGCAACATCATCATCAACATCATGAGCAACATCATCAACAACATCATCATCAGCAACATCATCATCAGCAACATCATCATCAGCAACATCATCATCATCATCATCATCATCATCATCTTCATCATCATCATCATCATCATCATCATCATCATCATCACCATCATCATCATCATCATCATCATCATCATCATCATCATCATCATCATCATCATCATCATCATCATCATCATCATCATCATCATCATCATCATCATCATCATCATCATCATCATCATCATCATCATCATCATCATCATCATCATCATCATCATCATCATCATCATCATCATCATCATCATCATCATTATCATCATCATCATGCCCGGAGGCGGTGTTGTACCGCCTCCGGGCATACCACACCGCCTCCGGGCATACAACACCGCCTCCGGGCATACTACACCGCCTCCGGGCATACCACACCGCCTCCGGGCATACAACACCGCCTCCGGGCAAACTACACCGCCTCCGGGCATACCACACCGCCTCCGGGCATACAACACCGCCTCCGGGCATACTACACCGCCTCCGGGCATACCACACCGCCTCCGGGCATACAACACCGCCTCCGGGCATACTACACCGCCTCCGGGCATACCACACCGCCTCCGGGCATACAACACCGCCTCCGGGCATACAACACCGCCTCCGGGCATACCACACCGCCTCCGGGCATACAACACCGCCTCCGGGCATACTACACCGCCTCCGGGCATACCACACCGCTTCCGGGCATACAACACCGCCACCGGGCATACTGCACCGCCTCCGGGCATACCACACCGCCTCCGGGCATACAACACCGCCTCCGGGCATACTACACCGCCTCCGGGCATACCAGACCGCCTCAGGGCATACAACACCGCCTCCGGGCATACAACACCGCCTCCGGGCATACCACACCGACTCCGGGCATACAACACCGCCTCCGGGCATACAACACCGCCTCCGGGCATACCACACCGTCTCACGTCATCATCAGCAACATCATCAGCAACATCATCAGCAACATCACCAGCAACATCATCAGCAACATCATCAGCAACATCATCAGCAACATCATCAGCAACATCATCAGCAACATCATCATCAACATCATCATCAACATCATCATCAACATCATCATCAACATCATCAGCAACATCATCAGCAACATCATCAGCAACATCATCAGCAACATCATCAACAACATCATCATCAGCAACATCATCATCAGCAACATCATCATCAGCAACATCATCATCATCATCATCATCATCATCATCATCATCATCATCATCATCATCATCATCATCATCATCATCATCATCATCATCATCATCATCATCATCATCATCATCATCATCATCATCATCATCATCATCATCATCATCATCATCATCATCATCATCATCATCATCATTATCATCATCATGCCCGGAGGCGGTGTTGTACCGCCTCCGGGCATACCACACCGCCTCCGGGCATACAACACCGCCTCCGGGCACACTACACCGCTTCCGGGCATACCACACCGCCTCCGGGCATACAACACCGCCTCCGGGCATACTACACCGCCTCCGGGCATACCACACCGCCTCCGGGCATACAACAACGCCTCCGGGCATACTGCACCGCCTCCGGGCATACCACACCGCCTCCGGGCATACAACACCGCCTCCGGGCATACTACACCGCCTCCGGGCATACCAGACCGCCTCAGGGCATACAACACCGCCTCCGGGCATACAACACCGCCTCCGGGCATACCACACCGCCTCCGGGCATACAACACCGCCTCCGGGCATACAACACCGCCTCCGGGCATACCACACCGCCTCCGGGCATACAACACCGCCTCCGGGCATACAACACCGCCTCCGGGCATACCACACCGTCTCACGTCATCATCAGCAACATCATCAGCAACATCATCAGCAACATCACCAGCAACATCATCAGCAACATCATCAGCAACATCATCAGCAACATCATCAGCAACAACATCAGCAACATCATCATCAACATCATCATCAACATCATCATCAACATCATCATCAACATCATCATCAACATCATCAGCAACATCATCAGCAACATCATCAGCAACATCATCAGCAACATCATCAACAACATCATCATCAGCAACATCATCATCAGCAACATCATCATCAGCAACATCATCATCATCATCATCATCATCATCATCATCATCATCATCATCATCATCATCATCATCATCATCATCATCATCATCATCATCATCATCATCATCATCATCATCATCATCATCATCATCATCATCATCATCATCATCATCATCATCATCATCATCATCATCATCATCATCATCATCATCATTATCATCATCATGCCCGGAGGCGGTGTTGTACCGCCTCCGGGCATACCACACCGCCTCCGGGCATACAACACCGCCTCCGGGCATACTACACCGCCTCCGGGCATACCACACCGCCTCCGGGCATACAACACCGCTTCTGGGCATACTACACCGCCTCCGGGCATACCACACCGCCTCGGGGCATACAACACCGCCTCCGGGCATACTGCACCGCCTCCGGGCATACCACACCGCCTCCGGGCATACAACACCGCCTCCGGGCATACTACACCGCCTCCGGGCATACCAGACCGCCTCAGGGCATACAACACCGCCTCCGGGCATACAACACCGCCTCCGGGCATACCACACCGCCTCCGGGCATACAACACCGCCTCCGGGCATATAACACCGCCTCCGGGCATACCACACCGCCTCCGGGCATACAACACCGCCTCCGGGCATACAACACCGCCTCCGGGCATACCACACCGTCTCACATCATCATCAGCAACATCATCAGCAACATCATCAGCAACATCACCAGCAACATCATCAGCAACATCATCAGCAACATCATCAGCAACATCATCAGCAACATCATCAGCAACATCATCAGCAACATCATCATCAACATCATCATCAACATCATCATCAACATCATCATCAACATCATCATCAACATCAACATCATCATGAACATCATCATCAACATCATCATCAACATCATCATCAACATCATCATCAACATCATCATCAACATCATCATCAACATCATCATCAACATCATCATCAACATCATCATCAACATCATCAGCAACATAATCAGCAACATCATCATCAACATCATGAGCAACATCATCAACAACATCATCATCAGCAACATCATCATCAGCAACATCATCATCAGCAACATCATCATCATCATCATCATCATCATCATCTTCATCATCATCATCATCATCATCATCATCATCATCATCATCATCATCATCATCATCATCATCATCATCATCATCATCATCATCATCATCATCATCATCATCATCATCATCATCATCATCATCATCATCATCATCATCATCATCATCATCATCATCATCATCATCATCATCATCATCATCATCATCATCATCATCATCATCATCATCATCATCATCATCATCATCATCATCATCATCATCATCATCATCATCATCATCATCATCATCATTATCATCATCATGCCTGGAGGCGGTGTTGTACCGCCTCCGGGCATACCACACCGCCTCCGGGCATACAACACCGCCTCCGGGCATACTACACCGCCTCCGGGCATACCACACCGCCTCCGGGCATACAACACCGCCTCCGGGCATACTACACCGCCTCCGGGCATACCACACCGCCTCCGGGCATACAACACCGCCTCCGGGCATACAACACCGGTTCCGGGCATACCACACCGTCTCACGTCATCATCAGCAACATCATCAGCAACATCATCAGCAATATCACCAGCAACATCATCAGCAACATCATCAGCAACATCATCAGCAACATCATCAGCAACATCATCAGCAACATCATCATCAACATCATCATCAACATCATCATCAACATCATCATCAACATCATCATCAACATCATCAGCAACATCATCAGCAACATCATCAGCAACATCATCAGCAACATCATCAACAACATCATCATCAGCAACATCATCATCAGCAACATCATCATCAGCAACATCATCATCATCATCATCATCATCATCATCATCATCATCATCATCATCATCATCATCATCATCATCATCATCATCATCATCATCATCATCATCATCATCATCATCATCATCATCATCATCATCATCATCATCATCATCATCATCATCATCATCATCATCATTATCATCATCATGCCCGGAGGCGGTGTTGTACCGCCTCCGGGCATACCACACCGCCTCCGGGCATACAACACCGCCTCCGGGCATACTACACCGCCTCCGGGCATACCACACCGCCTCCGGGCATACAACACCGCCTCCGGGCATACTATACCGCCTCCGGCAATACCACACCGCCTCCGGGCATACAACACCGCCTGCGGGCATACTGCACCGCCTCCGGGCATACCACACCGCCTCCGGGCATACAACACCGCCTCCGGGCATACTACACCGCCTCCGGGCATACCAGACCGCCTCAGGGCATACAACACCGCCTCCGGGCATACAACACCGCCTCCGGGCATACCACACCGCCTCCGGGCATACAACACCGCCTCCGGGCATACAACACCGCCTCCGGGCATACCACACCGCCTCCGGGCATACAACACCGCCTCCGGGCATACAACACCGCCTCCGGGCATACCACACCGTCTCACGTCATCATCAGCAACATCATCAGCAACATCATCAGCAACATCACCAGCAACATCATCAGCAACATCATCAGCAACGTCATCAGCAACATCATCAGCAACATCATCAGCAACATCATCATCAACATCATCATCAACATCATCATCAACATCATCATCAACATCATCATCAACATCATCATCAACATCATCATCAACATCATCAGCAACATCATCAGCAACATCATCAGCAACATCATCAGCAACATCATCAACAACATCATCATCAGCAACATCATCATCAGCAACATCATCATCAGCAACATCATCATCATCATCATCATCATCATCATCATCATCATCATCATCATCATCATCATCATCATCATCATCATCATCATCATCATCATCATCATCATCATCATCATCATCATCATCATCATCATCATCATCATCATCATCATCATCATTATCATGCCCGGAGGCGGTGTTGTACCGCCTCCGGGCATACCACACCGCCTCTGGGCATACAACACCGCCTCCGGGCATACTACACCGCCTCCGGGCATACCACACCGCCTCCGGGCATACAACACCGCCTCCAGGCATACTACACCGCCTCCGGGCATACCACACCGCCTCCGGGCATACAACACCGCCTCCGGGCATACTGCACCGCCTCCGGGCATACCACACCGCCTCCGGGCATACAACACCGCCTCCGGGCATACTACACCGCCTCCGGGCATACCAGACCGCCTCAGGGCATACAACACCGCCTCCGGGCATACAACACCGCCTCCGGGCATACCACACCGCCTCCGGGCATACAACACCGCCTCCGGGCATACAACACCGCCTCCGGGCATACCACACCGCCTCCGGGCATACAACACCGCCTCCGGGCATACAACACCGGTTCCGGGCATACCACACCGTCTCACGTCATCATCAGCAACATCATCAGCAACATCATCAGCAATATCACCAGCAACATCATCAGCAACATCATCAGCAACATCATCATCAACATCATCAGCAACATCATCAGCAACATCATCAGCAACATCATCAGCAACATCATCAACAACATCATCATCAGCAACATCATCATCAGCAACATCATCATCAGCAACATCATCATCATCATCATCATCATCATCATCATCATCATCATCATCATCATCATCATCATCATCATCATCATCATCATCATCATCATCATCATCATCATCATCATCATCATCATCATCATCATCATCATCATCATCATCATCATCATCATCATCATCATCATCATTATCATCATCATGCCCGGAGGCGGTGTTGTACCGCCTCCGGGCATACCACACCGCCTCCGGGCATACAACACCGCCTCCGGGCACACTACACCGCTTCCGGGCATACCACACCGCCTCCGGGCATACAACACCGCCTCCGGGCATACTACACCGCCTCCGGGCATACCACACCGCCTCCGGGCATACAACAACGCCTCCGGGCATACTGCACCGCCTCCGGGCATACCACACCGCCTCCGGGCATACAACACCGCCTCCGGGCATACTACACCGCCTCCGGGCATACCAGACCGCCTCAGGGCATACAACACCGCCTCCGGGCATACAACACCGCCTCCGGGCATACCACACCGCCTCCGGGCATACAACACCGCCTCCGGGCATACAACACCGCCTCCGGGCATACCACACCGCCTCCGGGCATACAACACCGCCTCCGGGCATACAACACCGCCTCCGGGCATACCACACCGTCTCACGTCATCATCAGCAACATCATCAGCAACATCATCAGCAACATCACCAGCAACATCATCAGCAACATCATCAGCAACATCATCAGCAACATCATCAGCAACAACATCAGCAACATCATCATCAACATCATCATCAACATCATCATCAACATCATCATCAACATCATCATCAACATCATCAGCAACATCATCAGCAACATCATCAGCAACATCATCAGCAACATCATCAACAACATCATCATCAGCAACATCATCATCAGCAACATCATCATCAGCAACATCATCATCATCATCATCATCATCATCATCATCATCATCATCATCATCATCATCATCATCATCATCATCATCATCATCATCATCATCATCATCATCATCATCATCATCATCATCATCATCATCATCATCATCATCATCATCATCATCATCATCATCATCATCATCATCATCATCATTATCATCATCATGCCCGGAGGCGGTGTTGTACCGCCTCCGGGCATACCACACCGCCTCCGGGCATACAACACCGCCTCCGGGCATACTACACCGCCTCCGGGCATACCACACCGCCTCCGGGCATACAACACCGCCTCCGGGCATACTGCACCGCCTCCGGGCATACCACACCGCCTCCGGGCATACAACACCGCCTCCGGGCATACTACACCGCCTCCGGGCATACCAGACCGCCTCAGGGCATACAACACCGCCTCCGGGCATACAACACCGCCTCCGGGCATACCACACCGCCTCCGGGCATACAACACCGCCTCCGGGCATATAACACCGCCTCCGGGCATACCACACCGCCTCCGGGCATACAACACCGCCTCCGGGCATACAACACCGCCTCCGGGCATACCACACCGTCTCACATCATCATCAGCAACATCATCAGCAACATCATCAGCAACATCACCAGCAACATCATCAGCAACATCATCAGCAACATCATCAGCAACATCATCAGCAACATCATCAGCAACATCATCATCAACATCATCATCAACATCATCATCAACATCATCATCAACATCATCATCAACATCAACATCATCATGAACATCATCATCAACATCATCATCAACATCATCATCAACATCATCATCAACATCATCATCAACATCATCATCAACATCATCATCAACATCATCATCAACATCATCATCAACATCATCAGCAACATAATCAGCAACATCATCATCAACATCATGAGCAACATCATCAACAACATCATCATCAGCAACATCATCATCAGCAACATCATCATCAGCAACATCATCATCATCATCATCATCATCATCATCTTCATCATCATCATCATCATCATCATCATCATCATCATCATCATCATCATCATCATCATCATCATCATCATCATCATCATCATCATCATCATCATCATCATCATCATCATCATCATCATCATCATCATCATCATCATCATCATCATCATCATCATCATCATCATCATCATCATCATCATCATCATCATCATCATCATCATCATCATCATCATCATCATCATCATCATCATCATCATCATCATCATCATCATCATCATCATCATCATCATCATCATTATCATCATCATGCCTGGAGGCGGTGTTGTACCGCCTCCGGGCATACCACACCGCCTCCGGGCATACAACACCGCCTCCGGGCATACTACACCGCCTCCGGGCATACCACACCGCCTCCGGGCATACAACACCGCCTCCGGGCATACTACACCGCCTCCGGGCATACCACACCGCCTCCGGGCATACAACACCGCCTCCGGGCATACAACACCGGTTCCGGGCATACCACACCGTCTCACGTCATCATCAGCAACATCATCAGCAACATCATCAGCAATATCACCAGCAACATCATCAGCAACATCATCAGCAACATCATCAGCAACATCATCAGCAACATCATCAGCAACATCATCATCAACATCATCATCAACATCATCATCAACATCATCATCAACATCATCATCAACATCATCAGCAACATCATCAGCAACATCATCAGCAACATCATCAGCAACATCATCAACAACATCATCATCAGCAACATCATCATCAGCAACATCATCATCAGCAACATCATCATCATCATCATCATCATCATCATCATCATCATCATCATCATCATCATCATCATCATCATCATCATCATCATCATCATCATCATCATCATCATCATCATCATCATCATCATCATCATCATCATCATCATCATCATCATCATCATCATCATCATCATTATCATCATCATGCCCGGAGGCGGTGTTGTACCGCCTCCGGGCATACCACACCGCCTCCGGGCATACAACACCGCCTCCGGGCATACTACACCGCCTCCGGGCATACCACACCGCCTCCGGGCATACAACACCGCCTCCGGGCATACTATACCGCCTCCGGCAATACCACACCGCCTCCGGGCATACAACACCGCCTGCGGGCATACTGCACCGCCTCCGGGCATACCACACCGCCTCCGGGCATACAACACCGCCTCCGGGCATACTACACCGCCTCCGGGCATACCAGACCGCCTCAGGGCATACAACACCGCCTCCGGGCATACAACACCGCCTCCGGGCATACCACACCGCCTCCGGGCATACAACACCGCCTCCGGGCATACAACACCGCCTCCGGGCATACCACACCGCCTCCGGGCATACAACACCGCCTCCGGGCATACAACACCGCCTCCGGGCATACCACACCGTCTCACGTCATCATCAGCAACATCATCAGCAACATCATCAGCAACATCACCAGCAACATCATCAGCAACATCATCAGCAACGTCATCAGCAACATCATCAGCAACATCATCAGCAACATCATCATCAACATCATCATCAACATCATCATCAACATCATCATCAACATCATCATCAACATCATCATCAACATCATCATCAACATCATCAGCAACATCATCAGCAACATCATCAGCAACATCATCAGCAACATCATCAACAACATCATCATCAGCAACATCATCATCAGCAACATCATCATCAGCAACATCATCATCATCATCATCATCATCATCATCATCATCATCATCATCATCATCATCATCATCATCATCATCATCATCATCATCATCATCATCATCATCATCATCATCATCATCATCATCATCATCATCATCATCATCATCATCATCATCATTATCATGCCCGGAGGCGGTGTTGTACCGCCTCCGGGCATACCACACCGCCTCTGGGCATACAACACCGCCTCCGGGCATACTACACCGCCTCCGGGCATACCACACCGCCTCCGGGCATACAACACCGCCTCCAGGCATACTACACCGCCTCCGGGCATACCACACCGCCTCCGGGCATACAACACCGCCTCCGGGCATACTGCACCGCCTCCGGGCATACCACACCGCCTCCGGGCATACAACACCGCCTCCGGGCATACTACACCGCCTCCGGGCATACCAGACCGCCTCAGGGCATACAACACCGCCTCCGGGCATACAACACCGCCTCCGGGCATACCACACCGCCTCCGGGCATACAACACCGCCTCCGGGCATACAACACCGCCTCCGGGCATACCACACCGCCTCCGGGCATACAACACCGCCTCCGGGCATACAACACCGGTTCCGGGCATACCACACCGTCTCACGTCATCATCAGCAACATCATCAGCAACATCATCAGCAATATCACCAGCAACATCATCAGCAACATCATCAGCAACATCATCAGCAACATCATCAGCAACATCATCAGCAACATCATCATCAACATCATCAACAACATCATCATCAACATCATCATCAACATCATCATCAACATCATCAGCAACATCAACAGCAACATCATCAGCAACATCATCAGCAACATCATCAACAACATCATCATCAGCAACATCATCATCAGCAACATCATCATCAGCAACATCATCATCATCATCATCATCATCATCATCATCATCATCATCATCATCATCATCATCATCATCATCATCATCATCATCATCATCATCATCATCATCATCATCATCATCATCATCATCATCATCATCATCATCATCATCATCATCATCATCATCATCATCATCATCATCATCATCATCATCATCATCATCATCATCATCATCATCATCATCATCATCATCATCATCATCATCATCATCATCATCATCATCATCATCATCATCATCATCATCATCATCATCATCATCATCATCATCATCATCATCATCATCATCATCATCATCATCATCATCATCATCATCAACATCATCATCATCATCATCATCATCATCATCATCATTATCATCATCATGCCCGGAGGCGGTGTTGTACCGCCTCCGGGCATACCACACCGCCTCCGGGCATACAACACCGCCTCCGGGCATACTACACCGCCTCCGGGCATACCACACCGCCTCCGGGCATACAACACCGCCTCCGGGCATACTACACCGCCTCCGGGCATACCACACCGCCTCCGGGCATACAACACCGCCTCCGGGCATACAACACCGCCTCCGGGCATACCACACCGCCTCCGGGCATACAACACCGCCTCCGGGCATACAACACCGCAAACGGGCATACCACACCGTCTCACGTCATCATCAGCAACATCATCAGCAACATCATCAGCAACATCATCAGCAACATCACCAGCAACATCATTAGCAACATCATCAGCAACATCATCAGCAACATCATCATCAACATCATCATCAACATCATCATTAACATCATCATCAACATCAACATCATCATCAACATCATCATCAACATCATCATCAACATCATCATCAACATCATCATCAACATCATCATCAACATCATCATCAACATCATCATCAACATCATCAGCAACATCATCAGCAACATCATCAGCAATATTATCAGCAACATCATCAACAACATCATCATCAGCAACATCATCATCAGCAACATCATCATCAGCAACATCATCATCATCATCATCATCATCATCATCATCATCATCATCATCATCATCATCATCATCATCATCATCATCATCATCATCATCATCATCATCATCATCATCATCATCATCATCATCATCATCATCATCATCATCATCATCATCATCATCATCATCATCATCATCATCATCATCATCATTATCATCATCATGCCTGGAGGCGGTGTTGTACCGCCTCCGGGCATACCACACCGCCTCCGGGCATACAACACCGCCTCCGGGCATACTACACCGCCTCCGGGCATACCACACCGCCTCCGGGCATACAACACCGCCTCCGGGCATACTACACCGCCTCCGGGCATACCACACCGCCTCCGGGCATACAACACCGCCTCCGGGCATACAACACCGGTTCCGGGCATACCACACCGTCTCACGTCATCATCAGCAACATCATCAGCAACATCATCAGCAATATCACCAGCAACATCATCAGCAACATCATCAGCAACATCATCAGCAACATCATCAGCAACATCATCAGCAACATCATCATCAACATCATCATCAACATCATCATCAACATCATCATCAACATCATCATCAACATCATCAGCAACATCATCAGCAACATCATCAGCAACATCATCAGCAACATCATCAACAACATCATCATCAGCAACATCATCATCAGCAACATCATCATCAGCAACATCATCATCATCATCATCATCATCATCATCATCATCATCATCATCATCATCATCATCATCATCATCATCATCATCATCATCATCATCATCATCATCATCATCATCATCATCATCATCATCATCATCATCATCATCATCATCATCATCATCATCATCATTATCATCATCATGCCCGGAGGCGGTGTTGTACCGCCTCCGGGCATACCACACCGCCTCCGGGCATACAACACCGCCTCCGGGCATACTACACCGCCTCCGGGCATACCACACCGCCTCCGGGCATACAACACCGCCTCCGGGCATACTATACCGCCTCCGGCAATACCACACCGCCTCCGGGCATACAACACCGCCTGCGGGCATACTGCACCGCCTCCGGGCATACCACACCGCCTCCGGGCATACAACACCGCCTCCGGGCATACTACACCGCCTCCGGGCATACCAGACCGCCTCAGGGCATACAACACCGCCTCCGGGCATACAACACCGCCTCCGGGCATACCACACCGCCTCCGGGCATACAACACCGCCTCCGGGCATACAACACCGCCTCCGGGCATACCACACCGCCTCCGGGCATACAACACCGCCTCCGGGCATACAACACCGCCTCCGGGCATACCACACCGTCTCACGTCATCATCAGCAACATCATCAGCAACATCATCAGCAACATCACCAGCAACATCATCAGCAACATCATCAGCAACGTCATCAGCAACATCATCAGCAACATCATCAGCAACATCATCATCAACATCATCATCAACATCATCATCAACATCATCATCAACATCATCATCAACA
>JAXIVJ010003107.1:5000-10000 GCA_036785665.1 Chirona hameri
TTCGAAGAGGAGAGGGCTCAGGGATTTTTTTAACACCAGGTACGATGTTCGAAGCACACGTGATTTTGCCGTGTTCGCTGCGTTCTTGCGCGTCTTTTCCCTTTCTTGTTTTGAGTCATGCGCCCGTTGATTGTCTTTGTGTGCTTGGTTCTTAAAGTGATGCCACACGGTCTCCTTCATGTTTCTAAATTGGGGAGGGAGGGTCTGGCTTGGCTCAAACGAACTCCCGTGTGAAAAATTGTAAGTGAAGACGCCTACATGGCGCTTAGTTCTCTCCGCGTGGGAAGGCGCGCAGACAGAGCAGTAGATCATGCCCTTTGGCTCATCCATGACAAGTTTGCCCCCTGACGCCGTCTGTAGTGTGGACAGGCTGCGGCCAGAACGAAACAGGGCGTTTCGGCTTTCCATTGCACCCAGTTCCTCCTGTGTGGCTGCTCCAGGTACGGGATCCTTCATCACAACTAGCAACTCGTTGCACCTGCCTTTTAGACCGGCCAAATCTAGCTGAACTTCAGATATGCTCAACGCAGCAATTTTGTCCAGCATTTCGCTTATACTCTGAAGAAACTCTTTGCTGGGCTGATTCGTCGCCTGACAAGAGGCACCGCAAGTTGAGCAGCTTCCATTGCACGCTTTTGGAACATTGTTGACGCTGGGCTGCTGAGGTTTCCGATGGTGCTGGTCAACGGGGGCGCTCACCTCATCCTCTTCGCGTCTACAATAGTCGTGATCTGCAGGAACTGCGTCACTCTCGCCTGTGCCGACATTCTCCACTGCTGAGGATCCATCGTCCTGTGGCGGCTCATGGATTACTGCTGGGATGTCCACAGCTTGTGCAACCACGTCAGGGCCTGAAATACACAGAATAGTTACTGGTTGGTAATCTGAACAGGTGAGTGGGAACTACTTTGAAGTTGGGGGGGGGGGGGGGCGTACTTTTTGGCAATGCAGTAGACGCCGCTTATAGCAGCCACGGTTACGACCAGCCGCTTATAACGCCCAAGTTGGTCCGGCATGGAATTTCCTGTACAAAAGTATATGCAGAAACTCCGCTTATAACGCACACACTCCGGTTATAACGCCCAGTTCAGCGCGCGCTAAGCCATCATGTCGCCCACTCCTGCCAGCTCTACACGCGTACAAGCGGCCGTGGTGCCGCGGATTTCGCTCTGTGTCTCATGCCTGAGTCCGGCCGCACCGTGGCGCGTTGGTATGGCATGCCATGACGTCATTCAAACGTCTCATATTTCGCAGGGGTTCGAAACGTTCGCCAATGACGTGCACGAATTTCTGCGTGAGGAAGAGATGTTGACGATGCTAACGATGGATGATTTTGTTCAATAAATACCTCAGGTGATAATCAGGTGTCTTTTTTTGGCTGTTAATGTGGCCATATTAGGAACTTCGGATATGGCGTCCGTCGGTTATAACGCCCAGAAATGCTCCGTCCCAAGGTGGGCGTTATAAGCGGCGTCTACTGTATTACGGCAAAAATTATACCGCGCCCCGCTGAGGGGGGTGGGGGAATTTTACCCACTCCCGGATTTTCTCAATAACTTGAATATTATAATAGATATCGACGTGACACTTTCAGTACCATACGCTGCATCAATTCAAAGTCTTCTCACACAATTTCAATGACATCGGTACAGCACTTTGGGAGATAATGACGTTTTAATGACGTAATGTCATGCCATTTTTGGTGGAAAAACGATAATGTTGGGAACAAAATCGTAGAAAATCGAGTTTTGCAAATATAAGTCAAAAGAAATTAAATGACATTCTTTTCAAAATGGTTATCTCGAATTTTAGTCTCGGCTAGTGACAGCGCCCCTCCGGCTAGTAACGGCGCCCCCTCCGGCAAATGACGGCGCCCCTCCGGCAAGTAACGGCACTCTGCGGCCAGTGATGGCGCCCCTCCAGCCAGTGACGGCGCCTCTCCGGCCAGTGACGGCGCCGCTCCTACCAGTGACGGCGCCACTCCGGCCAGTGACGGCGCAACTCCGGCCAGTAACGGCGCAACTCCGGCCAGTGACGGCGCAGCTCCGGCCCGTGACGGCGCCCCTCTTCTAGAATATACCTCTATGCTGTTAGGAATTAAAATATCGCCCCTCTCTCAGAAAAGACGTCCATATCCATAGGTAAAACGACGATAAATTACAATTTTTGCCAATATTGGTGGTGCCCCCGTCCATAGAGTGGCGACCCGCAAGGTGGCGCCCCCTGACCCTTTGTGAATTTATGCGCACGCCACTGCATCCACTCAAAGGTTCGGACTAAATTTCTTTAAAACCCGTAATTTAGACGACTCATTAATCTTCCTTTGGCATTAATTAACCCGTCACTAATAGATGGTTCCTCTGAAAATTCGTCATGGTATTTGAAAAATGATATTGAAGCCTAAGTTGATGCGTAAAATGCCATTTGCCTCCGATCGCTTCTATATGGGAGAGATCGGGGGCGCAGCCAAGGGGGGGGGGGGGGGGGGGGGGGGCTATGGGGGCTAAAACCACTCCCCGTCGCTGCTCAGAGGGGCCCATCTCGGGTCTGAAAGGGACCCATCGTAGACTCAGAAAGGGCCCATTTCAGGCCTGATAAAACCAAATTTAGCCTCAAAGCGAGCATCTCAGGTCCAGAAAAGGACCATCTCAGCCCTCAGGCCCGGGAAATGCCCATCTTAAGTCCGGAGAGGGCCCATCTTGGGCTCAGAAAGGGCCCATCTTAGGCTCTGAATGGGCCCATCTTAGGCTCAGAATGGGCCCATCTCAGATTTTGAAAGGGCCCATCTCAGGTCTGGAAAGGGCCCATCTTAGGCTCAGAAAGGGCCAATTTCAGGTCTGGAAAGAGCCCATTTTAGGCTCTGAATGGGCCAATCTTAGGCTCTGAATTGGCCCATCTCAGGTTTTGAATGGCCCCATCGTGAACTCAGAAAAGGCCCATCTCAGGTCTGGAAAAGGCTCATCTTAGGCTCAGAATGGGCCGGTCTCAGGTTTTGAAAGGGCCCATCGTGAATTCAGAAAGGGTCCGTCTCAGGTCTAAAAAGGGCCCATTTAGGCTTTGAAAGTGAGCAGCCTGCATCTCAGGCCCGGAAAAGGCCCATCTCTGCTCTTAGGCCCGGCAAGGGCCCATCTCAGATCCGGAGAGGGCCAAAAGGGCCCTCTTTTGGCCTTTCTTAGGCTCAGCCTGGGCCCATCTTAGGCTGTGAATGGTCCGTCTTAAGCTCAGCCTGGGCCCATCTCAGGGTTTGAAAGGGCCCATCGTAAACTCAGAAAGGGTCCGTCTCAGGTCTGGAGAGGGGGCAGGGTATCGGCAATTGAATTTGTATTTATATCTGCCTCCAAAACGTTGGTCCCAGCTGTGCACAGTACCAGATTCATGATAGCTGCTGTCCTCCAGTTTAGCTGTGAAATTGGCGCCCGCCCAAAACCGAAGCGTCCGAATTCGCCGAGACTTGACCTTGAAGTCTATCTGTGTTATAAGGTATTGGACACGAATCTCCTACGGCCCCAAAGTCGAGCCATAGCCATTCTTGCTGTTTTATTGATGTTTTATTATGAAGAGGCTATGGTTGTTGAAAATATAATTAACTGTATACACATTTTAATTTTGAAGTGCACTGACGAAATGGTGATGTTGAGTTTGCAATGTTAAAAAACAAATCACAGTTCGCAAAGAAGTGATTCTAAATAGTGATGAGGCGACTCCAATTTTACGAATGTGTGCCAATCATGAGTGGTGCAAATCTATTTTTTATATATTTAATTGGGGGAGTTTCGGGAACCAAATTTTGCAGGTAAAATCGGACAGGCTTAATCTACCGATACACAAAAAACTCATATTGGCCTGCCAGGTGGCCAGCGCCGGCGATATGCCGATATAAGCCGGCGCTATTTGTTTCGACCTGTCGCCGTTCAGACGTCAATCAAGCGCGCAGGGCACGGACAGTCACTCCTTCTTAAAGGGAATATAACACCTTTAACCCTCGCCCTACGGGAGCTTTTTTCACCTTCGCCCTACGGGGGGGGGGGGGGGGGGGCTGGCAGGCCCCCTGTTAACTGCCAAACCAAGCAACTTAGAGCAATGCAGTAAGAACCAGCATGTTGCCTGTCATGAGAGGAATCAAACAGTATGCGACTTTTATAGGTTTCAGGTCAATGGGTGACCTTCCAGGTCGAGTGATTGATCTCGGATCGACCACGCCCAGAACAGCGATTTTGCTGTCAGAAAACCTCAAAATTAGAAATTGATAAATATAAATAAAAAGGCATGTTCCTAGACCAGTTTTGTCTCAGAAATACAGAAAAGGTAATAATTTGTTCGTATCTTGTCGAAAAAAGTATAAAAAAGTAATACAAAAAATTACTTCATGAGTTTCTTACACTTAGGGAGCCATCACTCAGTAAAAAATAGAGATATTGCTTTGAAATTTGGTTTGGGTATTGTCCATACTCAGTTCTCTCACATATATTCCGGTTTTTCTAACATCTTTGATTTTTTATTTATTTTGTGGTGATTTCTCCCCCCCCATTTTTTTAAATTATTATTTTAGGGATAAAAAACCCAAATTTCGGAAATCCGAGATTGCCATTTTAAAGATAATGCCATTTTTTTATTTGGTGAATTGCGCTTGCAATTTGCTTCAAAACTCTGTTTTCTACGATTTTTTAAACAAATATTTATAGTTTTTCCACCAACACGACGTCATCAAAACATGATTATCTCCCTAACCACATAACCAATTCCAATTAAATGTGTACAGCATACGTGTAATTGTTGTAAATACGGAAAATTTCAGCAAGATGCGCCGCATGTGTAAAACGTTATTCAAGAAAAACCTCAAGGCTGTAGGGCGAGGGTTAACATTATTTTTTAACTGAGATAGCCAGATTGTCGGGAGTACTGATAAATCTCCAAATATAAAGTTTGTCTTCCCAAAACGACCTAGTTGCTGTGTTTCAACGCAGAAAGCGTTGGGTTTATTGGGGTTTCTTTTAACCCGC
>JAXIVJ010003107.1:15000-98470 GCA_036785665.1 Chirona hameri
CACAAAGCACCTAATACGAATAAAGGCTCATCCATGTCAGGCCGCACAAAAAAGGGGATTTCGTACCTGACCCTTTCAGATTCTGATTAAAATTGGTACACATTTAGTGTGAAGTGAAAGAAACATACACCAACTTTTAGCTCCAGGTGACCTCAAGGGTTATGTTTAGAGGTCATCCAAGGTCACGTTTGCGTACTTTATAGCAATCAAACGCTTATATCCTCTGTGCTAATAGACTTAGCGGAATAACACTAATATCGAATACTCAACAGGGTTGGACCATTCGGAAAAGGGGAAAATTTCACGTGACTTTAATATGACCATTGATCTGACGAGGTCAAAGCCATACAATGTATTTTTCTATAAGTTTGCCTGCTCGTAACTAGTCCAAACTTGGCACAAAAAATCAAAGTAACATCCTCTAAGAATGTGCTAAAAACAAGGTTAGATACCGCACTTTGAGTATGGTAAGGAAGTGAAGCCCCGAGGCTATTTGCATGTCGCTTGCCATAATGTGAGTTTTGTTCGCCCGATTGACGTCAAATATGGTGGGTAGCTTCTGTTTGACGAATTCAATCACTTCCCGAGTTTTCAGCTTGACTTGACCTCGCATGACCTAGCATGATCTAGGATTAGCGTATGGCCCAAAGATACGTATTACCTATAGGTAACCGCACAAAGCTCCCTTCCAATCTTCCCACCTATTCTATTGCCTGCATCTCAAAATCGAAGAGGGAAGCTGTGATAAACAATAATCTGCTTGACCTAACCAGCAAGATATTCTTACCGTCAGCAGGCGAGGAAGACGTGGTAGCGCCTACAACCACCTCCTTAATTTCCACCGACATGGTGAGACCAGGCGTGGCACTTTCTGGATCACCTGTACAGAATCAGTCCATATGTCAAGGAGACGTAGCGGCTTGATTGACCATATAAACTGCAGAATGATTTGCCATAAGTAAAATGTAATAGAAGAAAGATAAATAGGAATTAGAAGTAGTGAAAACGAAGAAGTATCTGTTGGAAGAGCATTGCACTAAATATACAAGCAATCATCGATACATACGATATCGCCTTATTTGTCCGTCATCCACAAACGGCTTAATATTTCGACACCATTTGTAGCAAAATGTGTAGCACTAAATTAAGCAGCAAGCGTGAAAGCAGGGTTGCATCATCAGAATATAACGACTCATTGGTAAAATTCACATTGCACAATTTTACTTATTGGTAATGTGTCGCGGATATCTGAGCCTGCTTGCTTCGACCGGGCTGCACATCACCCGGTGTTTGATTTCGGGAAACCCTAGCTAGGAGGGCAGGTGGCTTGGGGGTTTGTTCATTATAATCAATTTCGTTCTGAGTTAGACGGCAAGAGATTTTATTTAAAAAAACGAGAAAAGTATGTAATAATTTGGAGGCAATCGCTGCAAGCAAGGACCTACACTAGTGTTATGTTTTCCAGTCCATTTTCCAGTATACTGATTTTTCCTGTCAATATTCTTCTAGCCGCCCCTCGTCGGTTTGTTGGCGAGACATTCCATCAGTGCACGTGTCCCCTTTTTAAAGCCCTTGCATTGAAACTGGTTGAATCAACTGACTGATACCGGAGATGGTTGAAGAAGAACTAGTCGTTGGGTCGTTTGGTTCGTCTTTGATCTCCTTCACGTCTGGTGGGTCATCTGGAAGAAGAAACGGTAATCAAAGTTAAGAAGAACAGGCAAGAAAATATTGCATCCTCTAGTAACATCTATGCTCGCGGGGTCAAGTAATGTACACAGACGCAGTAATTAAGTGACAAAACCATCAAAAAAAGAGTTGCAGATGGCTGGCCTAGACAGAGAATGCCTACTTTACCAATAGTGCACAATATTGTGTTGTACTTAGCTGTTTATCAGATGAAAAGACTCATGCTAAGTTAAAAAAAGAAATCACCGATGGACTTAAAGCTTAAAGGGAAATAATGACCTTTTCCCACAAAAATGGAGTTAGCACTTGAAATCGCCAGACGAGACCAAAATATATTGTAAATTCATCACATTTTGCATGAAAACTGTCCTACCGAAAGATATTTCAAGTTATAGTTGATAAGCGTTCCACACTTTTAACGACCGGTACTTGCAAGTACTTTTGGTCCTCATCAAACTGCGGGCTTTTCCCGTATTGCTTTTTTACGCAATGGAGTGGAAAATATATTGTGCGTTCTGCTTGTTACGATTATATGCCCGGCGATCCTCTAAAACTAACAGCGATTGGAAAAAGTGGCAATAAAATCGGAAGCTCATCGATGCACATCAACGGCGGCATAGTTAGTGGTTGCGACCCTCAATTTTTGAAAATCGCTTAATTTGTTTTCAACATTAGGAGTTTTGTATAATTTGTATGTGGTTGTATGCAACACCATGCTTTATATTATCATGACAAATAATATTTTTTCCCCCAAAAAAACTAACAAACAATAACACAAAACTGGCAATTAAATCGGAAGCTCATCGATGCACATCGACGGCGACCTATTTAGTGTCGGCGATTTGTTTACAAAGTCATTGTCATGCTTCTCGGCGCACTTAGCCATTTGTGGAGAGTTGTTCCTGATTATATGCTGAGAAGCGGAGCGCTGCTTGAACGCACGCTAGTAGCGCTTTCGTTCTCCATGGCAACCAGGCGTGAGCCAATGAAAAGCCAGAACGTATTCCCTTTCTGGATTTTGATTGGCTGGCGCCTGGTTGCCATGGAGAACGAAAGCGCTACTAGCGTGTGTCCGAGCAGCGCTCGGGTATCGTCAAAGGCTATCACCCCATATTCCCGTTTAGTATACCCAAGTCCCGTAGCAAGCTTCGTTAATGACGTCAATGGTGCCATTCTTGTGTAGCATTGCAAAATATATCTGATTTTGAGTTGAAAGCTAATTAAAGACTTATTCAAAGTATTTGTTTTTAAGTTTGAATTTTCTTGTTAATCATTATTAAAGGTATTTTATCACTGTATTTCATAGTAGTTGACACTTCAGAAACTTATGACGTAAAAATATTGTATCCAATATGCATTTCCCTTGCCTCTGGCTACTGTGGCGCAGTGCCGAGTGCTTTGCGAATACTTGCTTGCCTGGGGTTCAAATAATTTCGCCCTTATTTCATTCGAGTTGGCATAGTTTGCATGTTGTTGTTATGCATGTTGACTTATACTGATAGTCAGTCATGTATCACGGATGCTTCACGAATTGCTTCACGGATCACTTTGATCGGAAACGTCACAGAGCCTCCAAAAATGCCGCAATCGATGTAAACAATGGTAGGGAAGGACGAATTTGTCAATGACCTTCATGAAGTACACAAGGTACTTGTTTTGTATTTTTTTCCCAAACTTACAACTTTGAATTTGGGAATAATTGTATTTCATTCTTAAATTTGAATAAAATAATTTTAAAACCATAACGGTAGTCGGTAATAAGAAATTGTTGCTAACAAAATCAAAAGGTCATTATTTCCCTTTAACCCTATTTGTAACAGGCTCCTGGCTACCCCTATTTGTAACAGGGGGGCGGATTCCGCCCCCCCCCCCCCCCCCCCCCGGAGATCTCGAGATCTACCCGTCCGATTTGCAAAAATGAAACGGTGTTTGGTTCCCCTCAACACGATCTACATTTATTAAAAAAAAAAAAAAATTGGGATAGGGGAGCAACAGAGGGGGGGGGGGGGGGGGCAAAAACTACAAATTTTAGTGGTATTTTTGATCCAACATAGCTTTCATGTTTATCGACCGATTTTAACACAACTAATAGGAATCGATAGAGATTGAATTGGAAATTGATATATGACGGTGACGTTTGGAAATTCAAAAATCATAGGCGTGTGCAGGTCACTCAATATGGGGGTGAAGTAAATGCGTAATAAAACCATTTTTTATGTTGTTTTTTTAATAAATGAAATGGTATGTGATTGAGATATTAGAAAAAACAGTTATAAATCATATTTTTGCCATAGGCGGTACCAGGTTAGTGAAAAAGGGGGTAAAATTGGGAAAAAGTATTAACCGCAGACAAGTTGCTACCCAGCACTATAAATATGTTACTGATCGTAGATAGTTCCTTTTCGCATGTTGTACTTCATCATAGGCGTATCCAGGATCCAAACTGGGGCGGCGCAAGACCTTTTGATAAGTATATTATCCGCTATTATGATACTAACTAGTCAACAGTGACTATTTCACTTAAAACTTCAATTAACATCGCTTACCCCCCTTTTTACCCTACCTGGACTCGCCTATTATCTTATAATCGTTCGTAGAGTAGCCTGTGGTGCGTGTTTCATCCGAAAACTGCAGTATGTTATGTCATTGTACGCCCATGCCTCTTAGTTTCCTTGCAATAATATGACCTCTTTTCTTCCATTCCTGAGCGCGCCTCTGCAACAAATGACTTTATTCCCTTTTCTGGTCTCATATGTGCATATATTATTATAAGCTAAACGTATATTGCGCCGTTATCGCTGGCATATCGTCATCACCATGCCAGTCACCCCCCTTTTCATGTTCCTGAACACGCCCCTGAAACTCTATATGTAATAAATTTGGCAAATAATGGAAGCAGAAGCTATCTTTTACATCTTGAGAGCTACAAATGCCCCTTACATTGCTCTATTGGCTGCCCGCCAAGCATTGCATACTTCCTAGAACCCCCCCCCCCTTTACAAGCCCCTGAAACCGCCTCTGCCATGCAATTTTTATGATATTTCATTAACATCAACTAATTTTCACTTGTTGCAATCACCGTAAGCCGATGTAACTCCTTCATACTTGATGCAGTTAGGAAGAAACCGTGAAGATCGCATTTCCGTATTATCGCCAAATGTCGCCTCCGAACCCACCCAAAACTGTGCCCTGGCACCGCCTCTGTTCAGGTTAAGAACTCAAAATTTTGACTCCAAATGCGGAGTTCAATTCTATGAAAAGTCCCAAAATTTCATGGGCCTGCTCCCAGCCGTTCTGGAGATATCTGCGAAAAACATGAGGGGGGGGGGGGCGGAATCCCCCCCCCCCTGTTACAAATAGGGTTAAAAGCCACTGGGCACTGTTCCATATCCAATAAAGGCGATGTCCGTGCTTTTGATGAGCAGAATGATAGCAAAATGGTCGAATTCAATCCAAAAGCTTATCCACATTTATGTTATAGGTGATATAAAAATGTTCACTTTGCATGTTTTCGACAAGGAAGAACTTACCTGGTAGTATATATTCTGGGGATGCATTTTGGACAGTATACAAAATATCAGACGCCATCTTGCAATCGTCTGAAAAGTGAGAAAGTTTACGTAAGAATCACAATTCCAGGTTACGAATCACACTCCAGTTTACTTTCCAAATTAATGTTCTATTGTGCAAATATCTACTTCCAAATTCCCATCTACTGCCATATCTACTCCCCATCCTCAGACACGTCAAAACATAGACATTTCATTTCATGCATTTCACATTTCATGCTAGCAGGGTATAGAGTATAGACAACGCCCACGCACAAAAGTAGAGTACCTCGGTGTGTCAGCATCATTTACATTCTGATAACATGAAAAGTCGGATGCTTGGATGTGACCAAAGATTGGATTTTTACCCCACTGACGCACTTGAACAACCACAATTTTGCACTGATGGTTTACAGGTGTCTTAGTACATTGGTTGTCAGCATCCTGATAGCATGGTAAATTCAATGTTTGTGACTGAAGGTTGGATCTTTACTAGGCCGAGACATGACATACAGATTTCAGATTAATAGTGAAATTATCATGCGGTCATTACAAGCTTACATTTTAAAAAAAAATCAAATTTGGAGATGCCAGCCGGCCTCTTTTTAGGGGCACTTTTGCCATTTTTCGTCAATATCGTACCTTTGGCACGAATAATTTGATTACGTTTTTGAAAATATCATTTTCGAATTCTCCGCATGCTGTTTGACAGCCGAGTGATTTTCATAAAGTTATAATATGCATTGAAGCTGTTTCTCCGCATTCCCCGAAAGGATTTTAACACGCGCAGTGAAGGGCACTTTTGTGCCCCCCCCAACCCCCATATGTTTTTCGTGAATAGCTCGAAAACGAAGCGGAGCAGGGGGGTGTTGTTTACGCGACATCAACGCCAACTTAACCCGCGCACTGCAGGGGGGGGGGGGGGTGATTTCCGCTCCCCCAGGTTTTTCAAAGATAGCGAAAAAACGGCGGCGCGCAGCGCCGCCAGGTTTTTGCACACCTGTCAGGACATCAATTGCGCACACTTTGAAGAAGAAAAAAATTACCTCGGGTCATCTCAGGTCAGGTCACCAGACCAGGTCAAGTGACCCCACCCCACCTCCGAAAATGTTTGCAGTTGTGCCAAAGCCAGAGTTTTTCACCGATCAGTTTGAAACTTACAGGATGTCATGAGTGCATAAGTACTTACAATTCGTATATCTCGCAATTTTTATATCGGTGACCTTAGGTCAGGTCAATTTCGTACCCTAAGTATAATAAGTCAATGGGGAAATATACAAATGCTAAGGATATGCATGATATTAGTCCAATTACTTCTGGATCATGTTATTATAGGATATTCTTGATGATCCAAGTGTAAGTTTTGTTCAGTGACCCCTATTGGGTCATTTGAGGTCATGCGAGGTCACCATCACTTTTTTTTGTCAATAACTCCCGACATAATGAAGATAGAGAAGTGAAACAGACATCAATGTGTTTGTCTCGTCGAGACACGTCTTCCCATATACAACATGCCCTACTTGGGTCACCACTTGACCTTGACCTGAGGTCAATTTTTTAAGTTAACTTAACAAGGTCACCATGTACATCATTCAAAGCGCCTTGCCAAGATAAACACAATGGCGTAAACAGTTTTCCGTTATCTTTGTTACATAAGAAGTTAATAGCGAAAAACGATTTAGCAAAACAAACTCATTTTTTCCTTTTTTGACCACTGGAGCCTCAAATATTGACCTGAGATCAAATTTGAGGACACCTTAGCGATTTCAAATTTCACTGGCTGGCGGTTGCTTTTTTCGGTTTGTTTCTATCTAGCATAGTTTCTGAGATATATGGGAATTTCTGGAGCGATGTCCTAAAACAGGAAAAAAACGGACAAATCTGACCTTTGATGACCTCTGGTGACCTCAATTTTGTCCTGACCTAAAACAATAGTGAAATACTTTCGATAGAACATGTATCAAGCTATCAAATTCCGTTTTCCGCTTCTCGCTACGTAGCGTAGTTTTCGAGATCTCAGGGGGGGGGGGCAGAAATCAACCCCCCTGCAGTTCGTGTTCGGCGCAAAGCCCCTGCAGTGCGCGGGTTAAAGGTACCGTCCCACTTTTTGAAAGTTATAGAATCACACTTAATTGTATGTATACATGTAAGGCGAGGTCAGTTTAACGCTTAACATGTTCGTGAACTTTTTTCCGAGAAAAAATGCTTATCTTGGAAGATATTCAACTTTTAGTTTTAAGCGGAAAGTTGGGTTGGTGATGTCATATGATTTATTTTTAATAACAGGGAAATCCTTTGTGCTGCCAAATGTATGGCACATTTTTTTGTCGACATGTATTGCGCAGAAAAACAGCGAACCACCCGGTGTCTAGATTGGCTAGCACTATCAGCTGGAGCTGTTGCAGCAATTGGCCGCCAGGGACCGCTAGTGAGCCAGGGTGTCGCAAGCAAATGGTACCACTAAATATTTATTTATTTATTTATAAATAAACAAATATTTAGCGTGAAATATTTAACTGGTACCATTGGCTTGCGACGTCATAACACCTTGGCTCACTACCGGTACCTGTCGGCCTCAACTCCAGCTGATAGTGCTAGCCTTCTAGGTTGCAAACCACCCGGGGATCGATAAATGAAAGACGAAAATATTCCAAGGCTGACCTTAAAACAAGTCGACTATCAATACCAGTTGGGTAAAGAGAGACGACGCTGTCGGTTTAGAGGCCCTATTCAAATACACATGGGCCTTATTTTTTACAGATATCAAAATCAAACTAGAATATCTTTTTGATTAGATTATTGTGGTTGTTTTAACTGCTACCATACTTAATTTTATGTCAAGCCATCAAAATGGCTATCTCAACTCAAATATAATGTTAAGGTGGGATAGTCCCTTTAATAGCGGATCGTTTGACGCAAAACAAAAATCAAAACCGGTCGATACATTTTTGAGTTATGGATTTTCATTCCAAGTTGGCGGCCAGAATCGAGGTCGGCAAAGCGCTATCTTCGGAACCAACGGTCGGATCGGGATGATTCAAACGCCATTCGGTAGACAATGTCAAGGCGCTGTATTGTGTGCAATGTCACTTTTGAAAATAAATTGAGAGGATTCGAAACGTAATATAACCAATATACCCCCCATATAATATAACCCCCACCAAAAAAAAAACTCACCGGATTTGGCCCACTATATTTTAAAAAGGGCATATTTTCACCATTTTTCTCTTTAAAAAAAACATCATTCATTTTTTCGACCAAAGGGGACACGTACAGACCTTCAGGGGAGGGGGGGGGGGGGCAACTGACCCGTTTGCTCCCCCCCCCCCCTTGTGTACGCATATGGCAATACACTATGGTTTCCTGTTTTCATTCGGTACATGCGTAATTTTCCACCCAGAGATTCCACGATACGAGCACGGAGCAAGTCAGTTCAGTTGACACGTGCGACAACTGTGTTTAGAAAGCAGACAACGCGTTTATATTTCAACCTGGGTTGTCTATTCCTGTCGAGGCGCGCCAATAGAAGTTAATAGCAATTTTGAAGGACATGTATTTTTTCACGCACTTGAACACCCCACCATGCACAGTACATACGATGTCGAAAATTGACAGGGTATGTAGGGAGACTGACGTCCCTGTGACGTCACAGCCAAGTGAATTCGACCAATCAAATGAATTGGTGCGAATGGTCGCTATACTTCGGGAATTTGCGGCCCGGCCCGACCCGACCCGACCCGTGGGGACGCTTTTGAGCTCATATCTCTGCAACCGCACGTCCGATTGACAAGCGGGCTTCTTTGCTGAGTAGCCCGATCCAACCTACCCTGTTTTAGACCAGAGCGTGCCGCGTGAGGGGTGTTGAAAGGCGTTTTCTCGCAAAAACTCCGCAACGGCTGGGCAGATTGTGCGCAAATTTGTGTGTGGTTAGAGACCCTTCAGCCGCCACTTTCCCACAAGTCAGGGCTGGGGTGAATCTGCACGTGCGCACATGCACACCCCTATTCTATATCTCAGGAACGGCTGAGCCGATTGTGTTCGAATTTGGTGTGTGGTTAGGGACCAGACTGCAAAGTATGGCAAAGTATGGCTTTCAGAAATGTGGACGAGGCGCACCAGCTCAGTGAAAATCCGCACCAGTCCGCACCACGTAGGCCATACATCCGCACGAACAAGCACCACGTAGGCGAGAAATGCGCACCAGTTCGCACCAGACCAGCCAGAAATCCACACCAGTCACCAACGATTCCGTGACCGATTTTCGTCCCGCATTTTTTCGTCCGCTGATTTTCGTCTGCAGTTTTTCGCCCGCGCATAATTTCGTAGCGCATTTTTTCGTCTCCCATTTCTTTGTTTACGCAATTTTTCGTCCCGCATTTCTTTGAATCTGCAAAACTTCGTCAGCGCAAATATTCGTTTCGCAGACCTTCGTCAGCGCTAATCTTCGTCTCGCATTTCTTTTTTCGCAAATCTTCGTCTCGCGTTTCTTCGTCCACAAGTATTCCTCTGCGCAATTATTCGTCTACGCAACTTTTCTTCTGAGATATCCGGACATATTTTCGTCACGAATTTTTCGTCCGCAATTCTTCGTCTCGCAGTTTTCTTTTCCGCAAATGTTCTGCCGTCATTTCGTCGAATCCTCAAAACAAATCGTCGCGGTCGCGGAATTTTCCGTCTTGCATTTCTTCGTCTGAAAATTTTCGTCCGCAACTTTTCGCCTGCCCATTGCTTTCACAAATTTTCATTTTCACTATTCTTTGTCAGCAACGTTGCTTTTCTTCGTCCACGAATATTCGTCTGCGCAATTCTTCGTCTACGCAACTTTTAGTCTACGCAACTTTTCGTCTCTTTGCAGCAACGTTGTCAGGAACGTTGCTGACAAAGAATACTGAATAGTGAAAATAAAAATTTGTGAAAGCAATGGGCAGGCGAAAATTTTCGGACGAAAATTTTCGGACGAAGAAATGCAAGACGATGATTTGCGGACGGAAAATTTCGCGACCACGACGATTTGTTTTGAGGATTCGACGAAATGCCGGCAGAACATTTGCGGGAAAAAATGCGAAACGAAGAATTGCGGATGATAAAATGCGTGACGAAAATATGTCCGGATACCTCACAAAGACGAAAAGTTGCGTAGACGAAAAGTTGCGTTGTCGAAAAGTTGCGTAGACGAAGAATAGCGCAGACGAATATTTGCGAGACGAAGATTTGCGAACGAAGAAATGCGAGACGAAGATAAGCGCTGACGAAAATCTGCGCCACGAATATTTGCGCAGACGAAGTTTTGCGGATTCTAAGAAATGCTGGACGAAAAATTGCGGAAACGAAGAAATGCGAGACGAAAAAATGCGCCACGAAATTATGCACGGACGAAAAACTGCAGACGAAAATCAGCGGACGAAAAAATGCGCGACGGAGAAATGCGGGACGAAAATATGTCCGGATACCGTCACCAACCCATTAAAATTATCTAGACAATGCGCTATAAGCCAGTGAAAAAGGGCGCTGAAGTGAACACCCACATCACAAAAGATCTCGCCGTAATGGTAATCGTCTCACAATTTACCGCCAATTTGTATTTTCGGCCAACATTTACAAATCAGATAATGAACGAGATTTTCGTAAATGCTTTTAGAGACTTTTACGTTAAATATGATACATTTTCCCATCTAATAAGACATTTTTGTAGACAAATCTAGAAATTGTTTTTTGTCTTCCATAAACCTCCAAATTTTAGCGGTAAATACAATCAGTTGTGTGGCAGCAGTGCTAATAAAAACACGGTGATTTTAGATAGATCTTTAGTGCATGGCGGTGCAGACTGGCGACTGTTGCCGCAGCACAGCATAGGCAGTAGGTACCGCATCATTACAAGTGCGCACCACACTTGACCAAATCCACACCACACCGCGCCGCACCGCACCGCACCAAATCCGCACCAGCTTCTCCAAATCCGCACCAGCCAGGAGGGGCCCGCACCGACGAGATGTCGTCGAAAATGTCATACTTTGCAGTCCGGGTTAGGGATCTTTCAGTCGCCGCCTTCCCACAAGTCGGGTGGGGTTCCTCTGCACGAGCGCGCGTGCACACCCATATTCCATATTTCAGGAACGGCTGAGCCGATTGTGTTAAAATTTGGTGTGTGGTTAAGGACCTCTCAGCCGCCACTTTCCCACAAGTCAGGGTGGGGTGCCTCTGCAAGTGCACACTTTTTTTGTATCTCAAACTACTTGCCCGATCGAGTTGAAATTCACCCTACATTTCCTTCGCGCTCGCTCGTTCATCGCCAACTCGCCTTACTGGTTATTAAACAAAGTAGGACTAGGTTACAACAAACTTTTTTTTTGTAGAAGGGTTGTGGGACATTGTAATAATTTACCAGGGGATGCTGGCGCAGCAACCTTAGTTTCTTTCAAAAATAGGCTAGATGAATATTTCGCAGGAAAGGGTTTAGTTTACAAATATTCATGGGATTAGGTAATAGGTTTCTTTTGAGAAATATGCAATACGTAATGAAATTGAAATGGGCCTGCCTAGTAATGGGGGGGGGGGGGGGGGTATAGGTATGTGTATGTCAACGTATATGGGGATGATATGTATATATGGGGATGATATGATATGTACCTGGTACGCTGCCCTACGAGGCGATGTATGTGTGTGTTTGATTATGCATGTTGATGTATATATGTGAGCAATTGTATGTATGGCGATGTATGTATGTTGTGCAAGCTAGTATGGGCTCCTGAGACTCTTTGCAGTTTGTTGCACTATTCATTTGTCTTTTATGTCTTTAACATTGTACATGACTTTGGCATTAAATGTATTGGACTGTGCATAGTGTCATACATGACACTTGTGTATTGTGTATAATCAACAGAACCACAGGCCCAGGACCCACTTACAGTTGACGTCACACTAGTACCTATAGGTTAAAAACATACACAAACAACGCTAGTTCACGCAAAACGCCGACATTGCACAGCCAGACAAGAAGCAGAATCATGCCTGTAACAAAGTGGTTATGACGCTCAGTTATGACCCTCTGTGACGTCACCAATGACGAGATATCCTTAACCTTTTATTGGCCTGCCGAAGGGCGTCGCCGTAGCCTCTGCGTCTGCGTGGACTCTGACCGGCGGGTTGTGGTCGCGTGCCGCCGGCCGCCGCTGGAGAGTTCTAGTCTTGACTCCGCCGCGACCTGAAGTCGGCCCCCGAACGCGCTGTCGCGTTCGCGGACTACCGTTGCCGGCCAAATTGCCCAGACTGTATCTTCTTTTCGAACCGTTGGTGTTTAATCCGACAACAACACGAGACTTTTAAAAAACTAGACTATCACTTGTTTTATTGAGAAAGAGAGAAAGACGGAACAAGATTACAATGCCGCACAGTAGACAGCAGCATAACATATTTTATAAACGCCGGTAAAAGTACGAGTAAAAGTAAACCCTGATACAGGCAAAAGACCTACACAGCATAGACGCCTAAGAGCGCTGGTAAAGGTAAAACTAAAAGTAAAAGTATAACGCTGATACAGGCAAACAACCTAAAAGTTCAGCCAAAACCCCTAAAAATAAATAGATATATAAATTAAATGCAACTGAGCACAGTGTGTGAAAGAGGCTCGCAGCAGCAACCTCAAACTTAGGTAGGTACCCTGATCGTCAGTGAACATCGAGATATCTGACCTAACAGTGTGATGGTAGAAATATATAAGGTTGCTGCGGGAGAGGGCGTTAAACAGTTGACTGTTGAGCCAGGCGAACTAAGAAGCCCCTCTTCACTGAGTCCACTCTCCCACTTCCATGCGGAATGTTGAAGAGTTCAGGGCGGCCGTGCGTCGGCCTGGAGCCGATAACAGGAACATTCACAAAAGTTTGGCGCAGTCCAGGCGGCCACTTAACACGCGCACTGGAGGGGGGGCGAAATCCGCCCACCCCTCCGGTTTTTCGAGGATAACGAAAAACGGCGGCGCGCAGCGCCGCCGTTTTTTGCATACCTGTTCGGAAATGAATTACCCACACTATGTCAAATTCTTGACCTCGGGTCATCTCAGGTCAGGTCACCAGACCAGGTCACGTGATGACCACACCTCCGAAACGTGTGCGGTAGTACCGCATCCACAGTTTTAGGCAGGTCGATTTCAATCTTGCATGATTTTTGATAAGATTATATATACCTCCAATTTTAATATATCGGATTTTTGATATCGGTGACCTAAGGTCAGGTCGATTTCGTGACCGCCAACACTGTTGTCAATAACTATCGACATAATGCAGATAGAAGTAAAAACGGTACCAATGTGTTTGTCTCGTCGAGACACGTCTCCCAATATGCAATATGACCTACTTGGGTCACCACTTGACCTTGACCTGAGGTCAAATTTCTCAGTTGACCTAACCTAGTCAACATCAATATGATTAAAAGCGCCTTGACGAGACAAACACGATGGCGTCAAACGAAATGCGTTATCTTTATCAGGTAAGAAGCTATTTGCGAAAAACAGTTTTGCCAAAAAAATAACATTGCTAACATTTGATGACCTATGAAGCCTAAACTATTGACCTGAGCTGAAATCTGAGGATACCAGAGCGATTACATTTTTGCAAGAGCTTTCCATCGTTTTTCTTCCCCGTTTGTTCCTAGCAATCAGTTCATGTGATATCTAGGGATTTCTGGAGCGAAGTCCTAAAACTGAAAAATCTGACCTTTGATGACCTCTGGTGACCTCAATATTGACCTGACCTAAAACAAGACCGATAAGCTTTCGATAGAGCTTGTCTCGAGCTATCTAACGCCGTTTTCCGCTTGTCGTTACGTTGCGTGGTTTTCGAGATCATATGGGGAGTGGGCGAAATCCGCCCCCCCCCCCCCCCCCCTCCACGGCGCGTAATTTCTCCAGGGCGCGTGTTAACACTGAACGCATGAACATGAGCGATCACGCATGCGCACACATCGCTCAAGCCGGTGGCCATCCAACACTTCCAGGGCTACGTAATAGAAGAAATGAGGCGGCGGCGGCGGCTGGCGCTGCGACCGATTAACCTCTGATTTCACTTTTCGGCGGTCGTGCCACTTGTCCCACGCTTAACTTAGGAGAGGTGCCGTTATTTAAGTCCTCTGGACTTTTGCACCCATCCTATTATTTCATTTGGTTTACGTTGTTTCTCTAATTGATTACAAATAAACAACAACGTACGAGACTAGATGTGATTAGATGAGGACACTGATTCAATTCCAGACTGGCATTGAAACCAGATACATTTACCACACTGATGCCCATTGTCTGCATTGATGATGTCATTCAGGTACCACATTTTTGGAATACAGGCAAATGACCAACACCAGTTTGGTAATTGGTCAGACTTTGAAAACAAATGTATTAGATTTGAAGTGGAAAAGCAAAACACTAACACGCTTACTTCCACATATATTGTAGCTATCATCATTCATCAACAATGACATGAAGGTAAGTCAGAAACATTTTTGTAGTTTTTTTTAATTTAAAATTTAGTCCGAATGTTTTTGAATGGATGGATTTCCGAGGTCAGGCCCCGCGCTAAGCATAGCTTGTTGCACAGGCCCTGACCCCACCACCCGATCAAGCAATTGAAACGTTGCTGGGAACGTTGCTGTTTCTCCTCTATATCAATGACATGCCTGACAATATTCAAACCTGTGTGAAGATGTTCGCAGTTGACTCAAAACTATAAATACCTGCAGACTCTTCTGACTCAAGACAGCGGCTGCAAGAAGACATCCAGCATCTTGAAAGGTAGTCAATGAGGTGGAAGCTACCATGCAATGCCAGCAAATGCAAAGTGCTTCACATTGGGAAAAGGAACCCTGGCTGCAGGTACACAATGTTTGGTAGTCTCCTCACTAGCACAGAAGATGAAAGGGGCCTGCACATTTTCATTGACAGTACCCTGAGATTCCACAGTCAGACAGCAGCAGTTGCTGCAAAAGCCAACCAACTGCTTGAGATTGTCTGTAGCGTAGGTCGTTCGCTAGTCTTGACCAAGACATCGCTCCCCTTGCTGTACAAGTCCCTTATAAGTCCTTTATATCTCTCCACCACCAGGTACACAAGAGGACACTATTTCAAGTTGAGCATTCCAAGAGCAAGAACCCTGCCCAGATGCCACTTCTTCTCTGTCAGAGCTGCCAACAGCTGGAACAACCTCCCATCCAGCGTCGTATCCGCCCCCAACCTGTCTACTTTCAAATCCAGGGTTGACACACATTGGAGAGACATCCAATTTGTAACAGTCTTTGACAAATAGATCCTTGCCAGAGCTGCCTAAGTTGTACAGATCCAGTCCTACAGGCTAAACAAGCCTCTAAATTCTGTGAATTGGTAAGGTAAGGGCCAAGGGGTATTGGTAGGGCAGGTGTCACACTTCTGTAAACAATACTGTAGGTAGTGTGACAAGCCTGAACAAGTGGCAGGCGGTGCAGCCATCTTGATGAAATCATTGGGAGGGTATACTTAATGGCGTTGGCCTGTCTAACCTAACCCCGCCATTAAGTCTGATCAGGGGATGAAACCCAAGATTGGCTTGTAGCCACTAAGTCTGATCAGGACAAAACCCAAGATTTGCTCATAGCCATTAAGTCTGATCGGGACGAAACCTGAGATTCGCTTGTAGCCATTAAGTCTGATCAGGACACACCCTATGACTCGCTTGTAGCCACTAAGTTTGATCAGGACAAAACCTACTGTTCATAGCCATTAAGTCTGATCGAGTAGTAAACAGGTTACAGGCCTACACCATTAAGTATACCCTCTCAATGACGTCATCAAGCTAGCAGCACCGCCTACCACTTGTTCAGGATCATCACACTACCTAGTGTTGTGTACAGAAGTGTGACGCCTGCCCTACCAGTACCAGGTAAGGTAAGGTCTACAACCTTTCATGAATGTGCAGTGCATGCTCAGGATAGGTAATAATATGGAAGCAAAACAAGGAATTGAACCAAATAGGCACACATCCAAAATTAGGATTGTACCCTATCTTTACAAACAGGACTATCTATTAAACACTCACCTTTAGGGGGACTTGGGTTTGGTTCTTGGGTGGTCTGCATTGCTACAGCCCCATTCTGGACAACCAAACTGTTTGAACGTGCACCATCGCCAAACAAATCATCATCATACTTGATCGGCAAGCCTCTATGTTTCCATCCATTATGCCTCTTGAATAAACGTTTCTGTCCATTGTAACTGCACCCAGAGTACCCGCAACGCATCTTTTGACGCGACGGAGGCACGCGAAAAGGTCCTGGCGCGGCCCGATCATCACGCTCAGGTCCATCTGGCCCCATTTTCACCATCAACCGTCCCACAACACGGCGCCTGTCACGCTCTCAACCTGTCACAGCAACTCCCTCGAACTCCTTCCAACCTTATTAAATTCCTTATGAAATTACCTTGCTTCCAACCAAGGCTATGTAAACCAAGGTCTGTAAAGATATGTAAACCAGGTAGACCGCTCCGGCCGAAAAAGTGGCGACAACTCGTAATTTAGTTGCAACGACCCCGCAGCTGCTGTGACGCGGATGAGGGTCTCGCGGCCGGCCGGCCGGTCGCCTACGTAGGGTTAACGCGTAGACCCCTCCCGCTTTTTTGTCGCTTGGTTCCTTTGTTTGTCAGCTGATTTTTAAACTTAAGATGTCTATCTACCACAAATTAAGCTTTGTATTGGATGCCGTTGCGAAAATTGCAATCCGACCCAAACTTTTTAAGTTATGGGCCGTAACAGTTTGCTGCCCGGTGATTCCGGCCGGCCGCGTACTCCCCCCGTTTTTTCCCGATTGGTTCCTTCGTTTACCGGACGATTGTTACACTTAAGATGTCTATATACCACAAATTAAGCGATGTATTGGATGACTTTGGGAAAATCGCAATGCAACCCAATTTTTTTTAAAGTTATGGGCCGGCAAATTCCACTGACCGGCGATTCCGGCCGGACCGCCGTACGTAAGACGCCAAGGCGCACGTTCCTCCGGCGTGTGTCGCCTGATTTCTTCATTTGCCGACCTATTGTTACAATTAAGATAACAATCTGTCACAAATTGAACGATGTATCTCATGCCGTTGATAAAATTGTCATCGGACTCAAACTATTTACATTTTGGGCCGGCAAAGTTAACCGTCCTTTGGCTCACGATGGCAGACCGGACAGCCACCACATACAATACTCAAACAGTGATAACACTCAAATAGTCTGCATTTAAATCAAGCGGCCCATATTATGGCTAAGGAAAAATTGCACTAGGCCTACCTGATAAATCAAACAAAGTTGCTGATATAACAGTTGACAATTTGCGATGATAACGTCTGACAGTTCTTATATTGGCAAAGGCCAAAGCATTCCCACAAAATAGATATTCTCATCTTTTTTGACGAGCTTCATGAAAATCTGATTAGATGAGTCGATTGTCAAATGCATTCAAGCAATTCAAAGTAACTGTTTAAAATTACACTTCCCGCCCGCGTCTCCGCACCACACCATCCCGCCCGCTCACCGCGTCTCCAGCCGACGCCGGCCCACCAGGCGCCGCCATTGGCGGATCCAGAACGGTGGTGGTGGGGGAGGGAACGTTTTTTTTTTGGTGGATTCACTAGGTCTCACACAATTCTGAAAACTCATCGGATTTCGCTTGCTTATGCATTGATAGCTGATTTAAAACAAACTTTCCTTAGTAAAAGTTGCTTGGATTTCGTTCTATATCAGGAAATGTGTAAATTTTGAGCCGATTTCAGGTTTGTCGGGGGGAGGGGCATGGCCGTCATACCCTCCCCCTCCCCCTGGATCCGCTAGTGGGTGCCGCGGCGAGACGCAATGTGTTTTTGCCTGTGGAGACCAGTGCAGAAAATCCGAGATCTTTGGTCACAGCCCAGTCACGGCCACGGCATGAGCTGGCAAGTCACAGCTTTAGTCACGGCGCTGCAATACTAACCCTATGGCGCTGGCCTCGCCAGTCACAGCTTCAGTCACGGCCGTGACCAGGTCTGGTCCCAGCGCTGGGACGCTGGGACCAGAATTTTGCAACTCTAGTTGCCTGGCAACGCACGCGCCAGGGTGCTGCACGTGGCAGGAGCTCTCCCGCCCCGTGCGGTCTCTAAATAGTAAATACGTCGCGTTACATCGCATCAGAATTGGTTGACCTTTCACATATACATTTGTATAACTCTCAACGTTTTCTCAAACTAGGAAAAATCCTCGAAAAGCTCCTAGGCACCCATGCCCTCCGCACGGCGCCATGCAATTAACGTTACGTAAGGAAGTGATGTTCGGCTATTCTGACCCTTATTCTCGTCATCAGCCGTCGACCAATAAGCGTGGAGAGTGTCAGACGCTGATTGGCCAAAAAGCTGTTGGCAGCAAAACCTGGCTCATGAGCAGATGCGTGAACAAGACCAAGCTGCGGACGTTGCTAATATTTGTCGCCCTTTTTCCCCATGTTAAATAGGCGGAGCGGACCCCCTGCTTCCAACCAACGCTGTATAAGAGTTACAACGACTCAGGGGGGCTTCACCTGTGTTGTGGGCCATAGGGAAGCCCGAATTGCTAGCCGCGACTCTTGAGTGACGTCACTGGGCGTCACTTGGACCGAGCGCCAGTTAAACATGCCGTCACATTGTGCTATGTCAACCTGTAGATGGTGGGCTGGCAAGAAGCATAAGCGCAAGGAAATGGATCTCGCTTTCTTTCGCTTTCCTAGAGAGAAGATGATCTGGGCAGCATGGGTGCACAAGTGTGCCAGGGCAGACCTGTTTAATGGCGAAAATTATTATGTCTGCTCTGAGCACTTTGTGGAGAAAGATTATGATGCATCATATAATAAAGATAACTGTAGTTCCTGACACCAAACCGAAGCTCAGAATTGATGCAATCCCTTCTAAAAAATCTTCCAGCATCCATCTCAAGGTTGTGGCACTTGTGGCATCAGCATCAGTAAAATAGTTTGCATCTTCCATTATTTTAAGTACTTGCTTGGGTGCTTGGTTAATTATTGCCTGCATATATAAGGTACCTTTACCATTGTTTGTCATGCTTATTTTACACACTACTTTGTATTGACATTTGCATTGATTAATGTACAGTTAGTACTCGTAAGCTTTTCAATGTTTCCTGTGTACCATCTATCACTTAGCATCAAGGCAGCAGAATCATAGATGTCAAATTTAGTTATATAATTGAAAGATTGAGCTGATTGTCTGGATGAGCTGACTGTCTGGTGCATATCTATATAGTTCTGATGCATGCAGCGCTCAGGACGTACTCTTGGCGGATTCGAGAAAGGAGATCATGACAAATGTATTACAACTTATTTTGTATGTAGTTTGTCCCAGGGAAGCAACAGATACCGCTCGGTTACCCCCGATTAAAGGAAATAGTTCACCTTCAACATGGAATTTTGAACTGAAATAGCAGTTGTGTAGCCCGTGTTGAGAAATCCTTATCTGCAACTTTTCTTGGCTGAAAAGACTCTCCAGCCGAAGATATTTGACTTTTTGGCGAAGGAATGCGGCGCATATATGATATACCGTACCGTCTGAGAGTGCCAGCACTGCATGGAGCATGCGCAGACCAATAACGCACACCATAACATTAATAATTTACGACCTGTCCTGAATTGGCGCGATGTAGGACCATTTTTGAAAAGAAAAAAAGAAACTGTATTAAAAATATAATAAAATCGTGTTCTGAAAAATTTCCCGAAGGTGAACTATTTCTACGCGTTTTCCCCAGAATAATTGAGTTGCGTAGTAAAACGTACTGATAAAGGTGGTAGAAGTCCCACGGTAGCCACATTTTTCTGGAAATTACCTCTTCTGCACGTAAGGACATTCCAAAGTGCGCGGTGATGCCACCGCGTATTTTGTGCAGGACCGGCTGAGGCAGAGCCAGTCATCTCTTATGCTAATAAAAACATCACTTATGACATATTTCCGGTAAAATAAGCAATATTTGAAAGAAAATAAACTTCTTTTGTTCCAACGACACCAGCAGTTACCTAGTTTTCCCATAGAATTCTAAATTTTTCATGAATTTGCATGCCAAAAAATTAATACGCCACCACCAAATTCTCAACGCTAAAGGCCGGAGATATGAAAACCACAACAAAACAAAACCTCAACGAACAGTGTGTAGTAATACAAAGTCCCGTCAGTTTTGAATTGCATAATAATTTTGTGATCCAGTGTAGGACTTGCAGATCATTCAAAACTCTAAAATTGATCTTAAGATAAAAGTGGTGGACAGTAGTGCCGATCTAGTACTCGTTATCTGATACTAGTCTCGAAAAACGTCCAAGTTTTAACGCTGATTATTTCTGAAATAATGGACTAAATGAGCATTGAGGTCCCTGTTATGTCTTAAACGTGTTTAAAGCTCATACAACTGCAAAAGAGTGCATTTACTTTCAGGACGGAAACCCGTATAATCCCTTTAAAGGAAATAGTTCACCTTCGGATTTTTTTTCTCTTCAGAACACTATTTTATTATATTTTTAATACAGCTTCTTTTTTTCTGTTTAAAAATGGTCCTACATCGCGCCAATTCAGGACAGAAGGTTGTAAATTATTGATTTTATGGTGTGCGTTATTGGTCTGCGCATGCTCCATGGCAGTGCTGGCACTTTCAGACGGTACGGTACATCATATATGCGCCGTATTCCTTCGCCAAAAAGTCAAATATCTTCGGCTGGAGAGTCTTTTCAGCCAAGAAAAGTTTCAGATAAGGATTTCTCAACACGGGCTACAAAACTGCTATTTCAGTTCAAAACCCATGTTGAAGGTGAACTATTTCCTTTAACCTGCGGGGGGGGGGGCAGATTCTGCCCCCCCCCAGCATGACCAGCAGGGTTACCTATCAATTTCAGTTAAAGGAAATAGTTCACGTTCGGGAAAAATTTCAGAACACGATTTTATTATATTTTTTAATACAGTTTCTTTTTTTCTTTTTAAAAATGGTCCTACATCGCGCCAATTCAGGACAGAAGGTTGTAAATTATTAATTGTATCGTGTGCGTTATTGGTCTGCGCATGCTCTGTGCAGTGCTGGCACAATTCAGACGGTACGGTATATCATATATGCGCCGCATTCCTTCGCCAAAAAGTCGAATATCTTCGGCTGGAGAGTCTTTTCAGTCAAGAAAACAGTCAAGATAAGGATTTCTCAACATGGGCTACAAAACTGCTATCTCAGTTTAAAACTAATGTTGAAGGTGGACTATTTCCTTTAACCAGTAATTTGCCACTTAGCATTCGGTGGCTGTCCCCCAGCCGTTTGAATAAAGTTCCACCACTGACGATCAGCTTCCTTCGCCATCCACACATCATCGAGCCCAGCTCCTAGCATCTGTGTGCACTGACAGCACAGGCACAGTGCTGTCGGAGAGCAGGTGTGCGGAATCGCAATGTTCCACCAAACCACGCCCTCGGGGCGGACGCGTCTGCTGTGATCTGTGCAGCGTCCGCGGAGCTGAAGCCGCCCAGTCCGCTGTGTGAGCGGAGCTGAAGCCGCCCAGTCCGCTGTGTGGGCGGAGCTGAAGCCGCCCAGTCCGCTGTGTGGGCGGAGCTGAAGCCGCCCAGTCCGCTGTGTGAGCGGAGCTGAAGCCGCCCAGTCCGCTGTGTGGGCGGAGCTGAAGCCGCCCAGTCCGCTGTGTGAGTGGAGCTGAAGCCGCCCAGTCCGCTGTGTGAGCGGAGCTGAAGCCGCCCAGTCCGCTGTGTGGGCGGAGCTGAAGCCGCCCAGTCCGCTGTGTGAGCGGAGCTGAAGCCGCCCAGTCCGCTGTGTGGGCGGAGCTGAAGCCGCCCAGTCCGCTGTGTGAGTGGAGCTGAAGCCGCCCAGTCCGCTGTGTGAGCGGAGCTGAAGCCGCCCAGTCCGCTGTGTGGGCGGAGCTGAAGCCGCCCAGTCCGCTGTGTGGGCGGAGCTGAAGCCGCCCAGTCCGCTGTGTGAGCGGAGCTGAAGCCGCCCAGTCCGCTGTGTGGGCGGAGCTGAAGCCGCCCAGTCCGCTGTGTGAGTGGAGCTGAAGCCGCCCAGTCCGCTGTGTGAGCGGAGCTGAAGCCGCCCAGTCCGCTGTGTGGGCGGAGCTGAAGCCGCCCAGTCCGCTGTGTGGGCGGAGCTGAAGCCGCCCAGTCCGCTGTGTGGGCGGAGCTGAAGCCGCCCAGTCCGCTGTGTGGGCGGAGCTGAAGCCGCCCAGTCCGCTGTGTGAGCGGAGCTGAAGCCGCCCAGTCCGCTGTGTGAGCGGAGCTGAAGCCGCCCAGTCCGCTGTGTGAGTGGAGCTGAAGCCGCCCAGTCCGCTGTGTGAGCGGAGCTGAAGCCGCCCAGTCCGCTGTGTGGGCGGAGCTGAAGCCGCCCAGTCCGCTGTGTGGGCGGAGCTGAAGCCGCCCAGTCCGCTGTGTGGGCGGAGCTGAAGCCGCCCAGTCCGCTGTGTGGGCGGAGCTGAAGCCGCCCAGTCCGCTGTGTGGGCGGAGCTGAAGCCGCCCAGTCCGCTGTGTGAGCGGAGCTGAAGCCGCTCAGTCCGCTGTGTGAGCGGAGCTGAAGCCGCCCAGTCCGCTGTGTGAGCGGAGCTGAAGCCGCCCTGTCCGCTGTGTGGGCGGAGCTGAAGCCGCCCAGTCCGCTGTGTGGGCGGAGCTGAAGCCGCCCAGTCCGCTGTGTGGGCGGAGCTGAAGCCGCCCAGTCCGCTGTGTGAGCGGAGCTGAAGCCGCCCAGTCCGCTGTGTGAGCGGAGCTGAAGCCGCCCAGTCCGATGTGTGAGCGGAGCTGAAGCCGCTGTGTGAGCAGAGCTGAAGCCGCCCATTCCGCTGCGGGAGCGGAGCTGAAGCCGCCCACTCGGCTATGTGAGCGGAGCTGAAGCCGCTCAGTCCGCTGTGTGAGCGGAGCTGAAGCCGCCCAGTCCGCTGTGTGAGCGGAGCTGAAGCCGCCCAGTCCGCTGGGGGAACGGAGCTGAAGCCGCCCAGTCCGCTGTATGGGCGGAGCTGAAGCCGCCCAGTCGGCTGTGTGAGCGGAGCTGAAGCCGCTCAGTCCGCTGTGTGGGCGGAGCTGAAGCCGCCCAGTCCGCGGAGCTGAAAATAGTTCACCTTCAACATGGGATTTTGAACTGAAATAGCAGTTTTGTAGCCCGTGTTGAGAAATCCTTATCTGCAACTTTTCTTGGCTGAAAAGACTATATCCAGCCGAAGATATTTGACTTTTTGGCGAAGGAATGCGGCGCATATATGATATACCGTACCGTCTGAGAGTGCCAGCACTGCACGGCGCATGCGCAGACCAATAACGCACACCATAACATTAATAATGTACGACCTTCTGTCCTGAATTGGCGCGATGTAGGACCATTTTTGAAAAGAAAAGAAAAAACTATAAAAAAATATAATAATGTCGTGTTTTGAAAATTTTCCGAAGGTGAACTATTTCCTTTAAAGGAAATAGTTCACCTTCAACATGGGTTTTAAACTGAAATAGCAGTTTTGTAGCCAGTGTTGAGAAATCCTTATCTGGAACTTTTCTTGGCTGAAAAGACTCTCCAGCCGAAGATATTTGACTTTTTGGCGAAGGAATACGGCGCATATATGATGTACCGTACCGTCTGAAAGTGCCAGCACTGCCATGGAGCATGCGCAGACCAATAACGCACACCATAAAATCAATAATTTACAACCTTCTGTCCTGAATTGGCGCGATGGAGGACCATTTGTAAAAAGAAAAAAGAAACTGTATTAAAAATATAATAAAATCGTGTTCTGAAAAATTTCCGAAGGTGAACTATTTCCTTTAAAGTTCACCTTCGGAAAATTTTCAGAACACGATTTTATTATATTTTTTAATACAGTTTCTTTTTTTCTTTTCAAAAATAGTCCTACATCGCGCCAATTCAGGACAGAAGGTCGTAAATTATTAATGTTATGGTGTGCGTTAATGGTCTGCGCATGCTCAGACCAGTGCTGGCACTCTCAGACGGTACGGTATATAATTTATGCGCCGCATTCCTTCGCCAAAAAGTCAAATATCTTCGGCTGGAGAGTCTTTTCAGCCAAGAAAAGTTGCAGATAAGGATTTCTCAACACGGGCTACAACACTGCTATTTCAGTTCAAAATCCCATGTTGAAGGTGAACTATTTCCTTTAAAGAAAATAGTTCACCTTCGGAATTTTTTTTCAGAACACGATTTTAGTATATTTTTTAATACAGTTTCTTTTTTTCTTTTTAAAAATGGTCCTACATCGCGTCAATTCAGGACAGAAGGTTGTAAATTATTGATTTTATGGTGTGCGTTATTGGTCTGCGCATGCTCCATGGCAGTGCTGGCACTTTCAGACGGTACGGTACATCATATATGTGCCGCATTCCTTCGCCAAAAAGTCAAATATCTTCGGCTGGAGAGTCTTTTCAGCCAAGAAAAGTTCCAGATAAGGATTTCTCAACACGGGCTACAAAACTGCTATTTCAGTTCAAAACCCATGTTGAAGGTGAACTATTTCCTTTAAAGGAAATAGTTCACCTTCGGATTTTTTTTCAGAACACGATTTTATTATATTTTTTAATACAGTTTCTTTTTTCTTTTCAAAAATGGTCCTACATCGCGCCAATTCAGGACAGAAGGTCGTACATTATTAATGTTATGGTGTGCGTTATTGGTCTGCGCATGCTCAGACCAGTGCTGGCACTCCAGACGGTACGGTATATCATATATGCGCCGCATTCCTTCGCCAAAAAGTCAAATATCTTCGGCTGGAGAGTCTTTTCAACCAAGAAAAGTTGCAGATAAGGATTTCTCAACACGGGCTACAAAACTGCTATTTCAGTTCAAAACCCATGTTGAAGGTGAACTATTTCCTTTAACCCTCGCTCTAGGGGGGGAGGGGGGGGGGGGGCTGGCTGCCCCCCTGAGGTTTTTCTTGAATAACTTTGTACACATGCGGCGCATCTTGCTGACATTTTCAGTAGCTGAGTTTACAACAATTATACGTATGCTGTAATAATTTAATTAACATTGGTTAAATAGATTGAGAGATAATCATGTTTTGATGACGTTATGTTGGTGGAAAAACGATACATATTTGAAAAATCGTAGAAAACAGAGTTTTGAAGCAAATTTCAAACGCAATTCACCAAAGATATAAAATGTAATTCTCTTTAAAATGGCAATCTCGGATTTCCGACTTTTTGGTGTTTTGACCCCTAAAATAAAAATTACATGATTTTTGGCTTCAAATCACCAAAAATCAAAATTTTCAAAGATGTTGGAAAAACCGGAATATATGTGAGAGAACTGAGTATGGACAATACCCAATCCAAATTTCAAACCAATATTTATATTTTTGACTGAGTGATGGCTCCATAAGTGTAAGAAACTCATGACGTCATTTTTTTAATAACTTTTTGGACTGTTTTACCAGATACGAACAAATTATTATCTTTCTGTATTTCTAAGACAAAACTGGTATAGGAACATGCATTTTTATTTACATTTACCAATTTTTAATTTTGAGGTTTTCTGACAGCAAAATCGCTGTTCTGGACGTGGTCGATCGAGGTCATTCACTTGACCTGGAAGATCACTCGTTGACCCGAAACCTAAAACAATGCATACCGTTAGATTCCAAACATGACACCAAACATGTTGGTTCTTACCGCGTTGCTCTATGTTGCTTGGTTTGGAAGTTAACCGGGGGTCTTTTTAGGACCCCCGTAGGGCGAAGGTGAAAAACCTCCAGTAGGGCGAGGGTTAACATTAATTTTGACATAGTATGTAATATGTATTGATTGTCTTGGAAGATATTGGTGTTTGCCAATTCAATAAATATTTGCTTGTGTGTCACACACAATACACATTTGATGCAGTTTAATAGCCTATAATTGGAGGTGTCAAAGAAAGGTGATATGTTTTGTCACACCATATTGAAATTAGTGCAAATAGCATTTATTTACCTGCATTTATTTACCAATGTGTTGCATATCTACAGGAAGACAGACAACTCAGTGGAGGCGTGCCAGACTCTGGTGTCAGTGGAGGCGTGCTGGACTCCGTCGGCAGTGGAGGCGTGCCGGACTCTGGTGTCAGTGGAGGCGTTCCGGACTCTGTCGGCAGTGGAGGCGTGCTGGACTCCGTCGGCAGTGGAGGCGTGCTGGACTCCGTCGGCAGTGGAGGCGTGCTGGACTCCGTCGGCAGTGGAGGCGTGCTGGACTCTGGTGCCAGTGGAGGCGTGCTGGACTCCGTCGGCAGTGGAGGCGTACCGGACTCTGGTGGCAGTGGAAGCGTGCCGGACTCTGGTGGCAGTGGAGGCGTGTCGGACTCTGGTGGCAGTCGAGGCGTGCCGGACTCTGGTGGCAGTGTAGGCGTGCTGGACTCCGTCGGCAGTGGAGGCGTGCCCGTGCTGGACTCCGTCGGCAGTGGAGGCGTGCCGGACTCTGGTGGCAGTGGAGGCGTGCCGGACTCTGGTGGCAGTGGAGGCGTGCCGGACTCTGGTGGCAGTGGAGGCGTGCTGGACTCCGTCGGCAGTGGAGGCGTGCCGGACTCTAGTGGCAGTGGAGGCGTGCCGGACTCTGGTGGCAGTGGAGGCGTGCCGGACTCTGGTGGCAGTGGAGGCGTGCTGGACTCCGTCGGCAGTGGAGGCGTGCCGGACTCTGGTGGCAGTGGAGGCGTGCCGGACTCTGGTGGCAGTGGAGGCGTGCTGGTCTCCGTCGGCAGTGGAGGCGTGCTGGACTCTGGTGGCAGTGGAGGCGTGCCGCACTCTGGTGGCAGTGGAGGCGTGCCGGACTCTGGTGGCAGTGGAGGCGTGCTGGACTCCGTCGGCAGTGGAGGCGTGCTGGACTCTGTCGGCAATGGAGGCGTGCCGGACTCTGTCGGAAGTGGAGGCGTGCTGGACTCTGTCGGCAGTGGAGGCGTGCCGGACTCTGTCGGCAGTGGAGGCGTGCTGGACTCTGTCGGCAGTGGAAGCGTGTCGGACTCTGTCGGCAGTGGATGAGTGCCGGACTCTGGTGGCAGTGGAGGCGTGCCGAACTCTGGTGGCAGTGGAGGCGTGCCGGACTCGGGTGGCAGTGTCGCCTCCACCTGCGGCTCAGGTAGTTGAATGCCGCTCGCGCTGAGATCAAGGCACAGGAAAGAGCAGCGCACCAGGTTCGCCAGCACAGCCGGAGCTCCGAGTGATCTGGCGGAGCTCCAAGTAATTGCTGATCTGTCACCATCTGTCGCTAAACGGCCGCTGCGCGACCGCATACAGACCGCTGTCCTGGCATCTTCTTCCGCCGCCCTGCCGCTGCCCTGTCGCTGCCATGGCGTCGTCTTCCACCTCCCCACCGCTGTCCTTCCGTAGCCCGGCCGCCGCCGCTGGCGAGAGTGAGCGGACGTCTTCGCAAAGGAGGTCAGCGCCCTCCTCCAACAATACTCGCCCATCGACGTCGCCACCACCCAGAAGGCCGTCTCCCGATCAGCCACCTCCACCTGGCAGCGATCATGGCCTGGCGGGCGGTACAAGGATCATGAAACCCGCCAGCGGGGCCCGGTCGGCGACGGCGACCGTCTCGCTACGGTGGACATCCGGCAGCTCAGAGCCGGGCACTGGAGCGACTCGGAGCAGTACCTCCACCGGATCGGCCGCCGACCTACGCTCGGCTGAGGGCAGTGCAGCGCCGAGGGATGTCCCGCCGCCCTGTGCCGGCTATGCAGAAAAGAGGCTGACACACCGCGGCACGTGCTGCAGCGGTGCCCCGCCCTGGTCAGAGCTCGCCTCCGGCACCTGGGCGTCATCCACCCGGACCCGACTACCCTGCGCGATGACGGTGTGGTGGCGGCCTTGACCGCCGGATTCCGCGCCCAACTGAGCCGCAATGGCTACACCCGGGATGCAAGCCGGAGGGAGTAACGAACGAACGAACGAGAGTTGTATTCTGGCATGTCGCTGTTCGCCGCCGAAGGATGTGGCGAGATTGGCACTCTCGCCTGTCTGGTCTGCCGCTGTTGGCATCGAGATAGGGGGGCGAGAACGACAATGCCGTGCCGTGTGTGCCACTGTATGTTACTTTGTGCCGATGTGTGCCACTGTCGGGTGGGGGGGGGGGGGGGGGGGGGGCGAGAGCGGCACTCTGACCTGCCTCTGTCTACTGCTTTGTGCCACTGCGTGACTGTCTGCCTCTGTGTGTGACTGTCTGCCGCTTTGTGCCACTGTGAGGGCGGAGGCGAGGGCCGCACTCTGCCCTGCTGCTGTCTGCTGCTGTCTTGACACAAGCTCTGTTTACCGTAACTAAACACACCCCGTCTGTCTGAGAAGGATCCCAGTCTGTCATGGCACTCGGAGGGGTGTCACAACCCGTCGGGAAACTATATGAGACGTGCTGGCCACCTTGATCAGTGTTGCAAAATACATATTCGCTCTTCTTGTGTCGGAATATGGACAGCTGATTAAAGGAAATAGTTCACCTTCGGAAAAATTTCAGAGCACGATTTTATTATATTTCTAAATACAGTTTCTTTTTTTCTTTTCAAAAATGGTCCTACATCGCGCCAATTCGGGACAGAAGGTCGTAAATTATTAATGTTATGGTGTGCGTTATTGGTCTGCGCATGCTCAGACCAGTGCTGGCACTCTCAGACGGTACGGTATATCATATATGCGCCGCATTCCTTCGCCAAAAAGTCAAATATCTTCGGCTGGAGAGTCTTTTCAGCCAAGACAAGTTGCAGATAAGGGTTTCTCAACACGGGCTACAAAACTGCTATTTCAGTTCAAAATCCCATGTTGAAGGTGAACTGTTTCCTTTAAATGAACCGTAGTTTGATAATTCGTTAAAAAAAATATCACAGATGACAGATATCGAATGATGACAGTTTGTTGAAGAACGGATGTACCACAACAAATTACATCCCACGAACTAGATTTGGCGGCCGACCGACACTTGGCTCCACAAGCGGGACGCGGGCGAAGAGACGCCCAGTGACGTCACACAGCGGTCGGTGCAGAATGTAAGCAAATCGCCTGGTGACGCTACCTTCTTATAGGGCCTTGGATCCATGACTTGTACAGTCGGTCCCATTGGGTCCCATAATGATCTTCCCTTGCCACCACGTGGCGCTACGGTCGCGATAGGCACAAAAATGGTGGTTTCCCCACCGTAGGTTGGTACCCATTGTGGCTGTCTGACAGGTGCGTGACCTGGGGAGGGGGAGGGAGGAAGGAAGTGCGGGGCGTTGTCGGAATGGAATGCGCCGCGACCCGAGTGGTGGTCAGGGCCGTCTGTCTCGAGGGTCAAGAGGTCACCTGTCTTGAGCTGGCAGAGATCCAATATTGGAGACTGAATAACAGTGTTCACCACATCAGCCCAAATAGCTCAGTCGGTATAGCTGCCTACTCCTAGTGTATTCGTAGATTGGTCGTGGGTTCGAACCGCGCTGGCACCAGGCGCTTTTACGTGTATTTATTTCTTAATCATGCCACGTGTCATGTGCAATGCAGAACCCCGAAATTGCGAATGCTAACGTCCACCTGACGATTCTACACGAAAAAGCAGACAAATGCAGTGGGCCTCGCACTGATATGTTCGAATCACGCCGCTCCGTCCTTCACGCTCCACAAACACACCCGGGCAGGTTTATATCCATTAAGTTAGCGACGATATCTGCGACGACAGTATTTACAACCTTAGGTCTATGGAGCATCGCCAGGTGTGTAGCTGATAGAGCATCTGACTGGCTACGTGTTTAAATTTGGCTTTGACCTTGAGATCAGGTCAAAATATCGACACTTTATTTGTTGGCGCACGGCAAATTTATCAATCGTCGCAAGCGACACGACGGAAAGCCATTTCCGAGACGACATCTGTGACGACAGTATCGGTCAACTTGAGATACAAATATTCGTCTTGGCATAGCCCGTGCAGTGTTCTGTCAATTGGACACTTAGCGATGCTTCACAGACCTATGGTTTTCTTAAAACTGGTCATCACAAACATCGTCGCTAACTTGACATTCTTGGTCTGCGTATATTTCCAACCACAATCCGCCACACAGCCTCGCCACACATGCGCATAGTTATTGCCCAATCGGCCTGAGTGGGTCAGACCAGTACGGAGCGGTGCAGATTCCTCCAAGTATCGGCCGGCACCGGGCGAGCTGTCAAACCGGTCCGGCCCCGCCTCGGTGCGGGATTCAGCCAGCTATCGTTTTGCCTACCGTGGGAGACCCAGAGCTAGGGAAGATCATTTTGGGACCGACTGTACATTGTGTTATGGTAATAGCTTCGTGATTCATGCTATGTAATTTATTTTTGTAATCAGTGTTACTTGATATGGCGACAGAGACGTTGGTGATCCATGTATGCTATTATCTGGCGAGTCGCGTCCTGCAGCGATACACAGTGTCCACATGACATCACGATTATACGTAATTAAAATCAGAACGCTGCACTAGATGTTCGTGCGAGTGTATTGCGAATTCGTTCGTGGGAGTGGGCGATGTTCGTACGAGTGTCAAGCCAACCAATAAAACATGCCTCTTCCCACATGGGCTTTTAATGTCACCACCAGGAGGCAGGACAGGAGGGTACCAGGTCAGACCACCAGGGGCAGGACAGAAGGTACCAGGTCAGACCACCAGGGGGCAGGGCAGGAGATGCGAGGTCAGACCACCAGGACAAGAGGTACCAGGTCAGACCACCAGGGGCAGGACAGGAGAGTATCAGTTAAGACAACCAGGGGGCAGGCCAGGAAGGTACCAGGTCAGACCGCCAGGGGCCAGGAAAGGAGGGTACCAGGTCAGACCACCAGGCGCCAGGACAGGAGGTACCAGGTCAGACTACCAGGGGTCAGGACAGGAGGTAACCGATAAGACCACCTGGGGCAGGACAGGAGGGTACCAGTTCAGACCACGGGGGGGGGGGGGGCAGGACAGGAGGGTACCACTTCAGACCACCAGGGGGGGGGGGGGCAGGACAGGAGGGTACCAGGTCAGACCACCAGGGGCAGGACAGGAGGGTACCCGATACAAAAACCAGGGGCAGGACAGGAGGTACCAGATAAGACCACCATGCGCAGGACAGGAGGGTACCAAATAAGAACCCAGGGACAGGACAGGAGGGTGCCAGATCAGACCACCAGGGGGATGGACAGGAGGGCACCAGGTCAGACCACCAGGGAGCATGCCAGGAGAGTACCAGGGTAGACCACCAGGGGGCAGGACAGGAGGTACCACGTCAGACCAACAGGGACAGGACAGGAGGTACCAGGTCAGACCACCAGGGCAGGACAGGAGGGTACCAGATAAGACCACCAGGGGGCGGGACAGAAGGTACCAGATAAGACCACCAGGGGGATGGACCGAAGGGTACAGGTCAGACTACCAGGGGCAGGACAGGAGGGTACCAAGTCAGACCACCAGGGGCAGGTCATGAGGTACCAGGTCAGACCACCAGGGGACAGGACAGGAGGTACCAGATAAGACCACCAGGGTCAGGACAAGAGTTACCAGGTCAGACCACCAGGGTCAGGGCAAGAGGTACCAGGTCAGACCACCAGGGGGCAGGACAGGAGGGTACTAGGTCAGACCACCAGGCGGCAGGACAGGAGGGTACCAGGTCAGACCACCAGGGGGCAGGACAGGAGGGTTACCAGGTCAGACCACCAGGGGGAAGGACAGGAGGGTACCAGGTCAGACCACCAGGGGGCAGGACAGGAGGGTTACCAGGTCAGACCACCAGGGGGCAGGACAGGAGGGTACCAGGTCAGACCACCAGGGGCAGGACAGGAGGGTACCAGGTCAGACCACCAGGGGGCAGGACAGGAGGGTACCAGGTCAGACCCCCAGGGAGCATGCCATGAGAGTACCAGGTCAGACCACCAGGGGGCAGGACAGGAGGTACCAGGTCAGACCCCCAGGGAGCATGACAGGAGAGTACCAGGTCAGACCACGAGGGGGCAGGACAGGATGTACCAGTTCAGACCAACAGGGACAGGGCAGGAGGTACCAGGTCAGACCACCAGGGCAGGACAGGAGGGTACCAGATAAGACCACCAGGGGGGCAGGACAGGAGGGTACCAGGTCAGACCACCAGGGAGCAGGACAGTAGGGTACCAGGTCAGACCCCCATGGAGCATGACAGGAGAGTACCAGGGTAGACCACCAGGGCAGGGAAGGAGGTACCAGGTCAGACCACCGGAGGGCTGGACAGGAGGGTACCAGATAAGACCATCAGGGGGCGGGACAGAAGGTACCAGATAAGACCACCAGGGGGATGGACCGGAGGGTACAGGTCAGACTACCAGGGGCAGGACAGGAGGGTACCAAGTCAGACCACCAGGGGCAGGTCAGGAGGTACCAGGTCAGACCACCGGGGGACAGGACAGGAGGTACCAGATAAGACCACCAGGGTCAGGACAAGAGTTACCAGGTCAGACCACTAGGGTCAGGACAAGAGGTACCAGGTCAGACCACCAGGGGGCAGGACAGGAGGGTACTAGGTCAGACCAACAGGGGGCAGGACAGGAGGGTACCAGGCCAGACCACCAGTGGGCAGGACAGGAGGGTTACCAGGTCAGACCACCAGGGGCAGGACAGGAGGGTACCAGATCAGACCACCAGGGGCAGGACAGGAGGGTACCAGATCAGACCACCAAGGGCAGGGCCATGACCCCCAGTGGATCAGATACCCTGACCCCAGTTGTCTTACCTGGTACCCTGCCCCCTGGTGGTCTTATCTGGTACCTCCTTTCCTGTCCCTGGTGGTCTGACCTGGCACATGTCCTGCTCTCTGGTGGTCTTATCTGGTACCTCATGTCCTGCCCCCTGGTGGTCTTATCTGGTGCCTCATGTCCTGCCCCTGGTGGTCTGACCTGGCCCCTCCTGTCCTTCCCCTGGTGGTCTGACCTGGTACCTCCTGTCCCTCCCCTGGTGGTCTGACCTGTTACCTCCTGTCCTGCCCCCTGGTGGTATGACTTGGTACCTTCCGTCCTGCACCTGGTGGTCTGACCTGATACCCTCCTTGTCCTGTACCATGGTGGTCTGACCTGGTATTTCCTGTCCTGCACCCTGGTGGTTTGATCTGGCACATCCTGTCCTGCCCCCTGTCTTATCTGGTACCTCCTGTCCTGCCCCCTGGTGGTATGACTTGGTACCCTCCTGTCCTGCCCCCTGGTAGTCTGACCTGTACCCTCCGGTCCTTCCCCCTGGTGGTCGTATCTGGTACCTTCTGTCCTCCCCATGGTGGTCTTATCTGGTGCCCTCCTGTCCTGCCCTCCGGTGGTCTGACCTGGTACCTCCTGTCCTGCCCCCTGGTGGTCTGACCTGGTACCTCCTGTCCTGCCCCCTGGTGGTCTGACCTGGTACCTCCTGTCCTGCCACCTGGCGGTCTGACCTGGTGCCCTCCTGTCATGGCCCCTGGTGGTCTGACCTGGTACCTTTAGCGACGCTATGTATCGGTCACTAACAATTGCTTCGTATACGCGACATGAATATGTATATTGTTCTAGTCAGCAACACTTCCGAACGTCTCGAGGGTCCCGGCAAGAAGAAGGAAGACGCTAGGTGCGTGAGCGCGGAGTCGGACGGAGAAACAGATATTTTAAATAAGAAGTTGGTGCATTGATGAACATAGGTGAAAATGATAATTAGAATATGAAATCATTAATGAAAGAGAAATACACAGTTGCATGAGATTCTAAAGGTGAATAATGCAGGTATGAAAAAGTATTGAGAAACTGGTGCTGCGGCCTAGCGGCCAGCGCACGCACTATGAATGCAGCTGCTGTCTCAGCGGCAGTGGCGGCGCTGCTGTCGCAGCGGCGGCCTGGGCGAGTCACAAGCAAGATGCAATGACGCCTACATTGCTCCCCCCTAGACGTGTCCACCAAAGGTGACGCGGCGGTAACGCGCCGGCGGTTGCACCGCGCGACCCGAGCGGGTCCGCAAGATGGGGGGTGGCAGGGCGACGGGAGGCGGAGGCTGGGCGACTGGTGTTGGCGTCGCAGCGGGTGCGGCTGCTGGCGATGGCGCTGCCAGCCCGGCAGCGGGCGGAAGGCGTGGTCCTTGGTCGGGTGGCGCCGTCTCGCTGTGGTCCGGCGGGCGCAGGAACAGCTCCGGGGTCTGGTGGTGATGGGCCGGGTGCCGCGCGGTTGGCGACAGGTGGATGGGGTAGGTGGCGCTGTCGGCGGTGGTGAGTTGTCCAGGTGGGCTGGTTTGACACGGTCCACCGAGACGACGTCGTGCCGGGTACCGCGGTCCACGGTCACCGTCTTCGGGCTCCGTGCCACGGCGCGGTAGGGTCCGTCGTACGGCGGAGCGAGCGGAGGCTTCACCGCGTCGTGCCGAACGAACACGTGAAAGGCGTGCTCCAGAGCGCGCTGCACGTAGGGGCGGCCTGTAGCTGTTCGCGGCGCAGTCGGTCGCAGCGCCCTCATGGTGCGCTGCAGGTTGGCCGCGAACAATGCAGGCGTTGGAGGCTCTGTCTTGGCCGGGGCGATGAGCTCGTCGGGCAGACGCAGGGGCGTGCCGTAGACGAGCTCCGCTGTGCTGCAGCCGATGCTGCAGCCTCAGCGCGGAGCGGATGCCGAGCATCACCAGGGGGAGGGCGTCTGTCCAGCGGGTCGGTGGAGACGCACGCGGTGCCGCGGGTCGGTGGAGACGCACGCAGTGCCGCCGTGAGCTGGCGGTGCGGCGGTGGCGACCTGGACTGACGGCGTCCGTCCAGTGGTCGGCGTGCAGCCGTGCGCAGTGCCGCCGTGAGCTGGCGGTACGGCGGTGGCGACCTGGACTGACTGCCGTCTTCTCCGTCTTCCTTTGTAGGTGTTGGCGGTGGAGAGACAGACTGACTGACAGACTGGCATAGAGCTTCACTCACCTGCACATACTGGCATAGAGCTTCACTCGCCTGCACTGACTGGCATAGAGCTTCACTCGCCTGCACAGACTGGCATGGAGTTTCACTCCCCTGTACAGACTGGCACGGAGCTGAGCTGTCAGAATTTCACAGGCCGGCTGTTGCCAGAGCTCCCATTCCAGAGTGCACATTGAATTTGTGCATGCGCTGCAAGAACTTCTGAGAGGACATTCCGACGTCGGTGATAAGCTGCAGAATCTCTGGAGAATTTGAAGCGTGCCACGGACAGTTCCAGCTTAAATGCCAGGGCTTGCATGACGTTTCCGTCTGCAACAATAGCAAACCTTTGTTAGAATTATATATGATATATGTAGTTTATACTTTTGGGGGGAAGCAGACCATCTTATTTGCAATAACCTTGGAATGCATGTCTGACTTGGATCCCATCATGTTAACACATTTAAATGAAGTATCTTACTAAAAAATGGTAAGTAAATGAAATAGGCATTCAATGCATAACAGCATAGTGATAATAAACACATCCAACAAAAAATACAAGCAAAGACATATTGGCACAAGACATTAGTGAAATAATTGCACTACAACGCACATTTTTTACCTGAACCTGCAATTCTCCTATCTCAGTTCAAAATGCATGTTAAAGGTGAACTATTCCCTATACAGCTACTGATTACTGCCCGATTATTACAATAAAGCTGTACATTGCCTAGGTCACAGATTAAAAGGAACGCAAGCAAATTCCAACAATATAAACAATAAATAACAATGATAGAAGACGCAACCACACGACGAACTCGAAGAACGTGAGTTTCTCAACGCAAGGCTCAAGGTTGACTTTCATGAAGTTTAGCCCCCAGATGATTTCGACTTTTGATCCATTGCAACTTCTTAACTAGGGCGGGCCGAGCTTAGCTTTTAGGCGCATCGTAATCAGGAGGTCAAACGTTATCATATTGAAGGTTTTCAGTGAAATCGTAGGGGTCCGCTCCAGATGACCTCGACCTTTGACCCATTGTAACTTCCTAACTAGGCCGGGCCGATATTATATTTTATGCTTATCGTAATCAAGAGGTCAAACTATATTATGTTGCAGATTTTTAGAGAAATCGTAGGGGTCCGCCCCTAAGACCTTGACCTTTGACCCATTGCAACTTCTTAACTAGGTCGGGCCGAGCTTAGCTTTTATTCGTATCGTAATCAGGAGGTGAAACTTTATCACATTGTAGATTTTTAGCGAAATCGTAGGGGTCCGGCCCCAATTTCCTTGACCTTTAACCCATTGTAACTTCTTAACTAAGCCAGGCCGAGCTTAGCTTTTATGCATATCGTAATCAGGAGGTGAAAATTTATCACGTTGTAGATTTTTAGCGAAATCGTAGGGGTCCGCCCCAATTACCTTGACTTTTGACCCATTGTAACTTCGTAACTAAGGCGGGCCGAGCTTAGCTTTTATCCGTATCGTAACCAGGAGGTGAAACTGTATCATATTGTATATTTTCAGTGAAATCGTAGGGGTCCGCTCCACATGACCTCGACCTTTGACCCATTGTAACTTCTTAACTAGGCCGTGCCGAGCTTAGCGTTTATGCTCATCATGATCAGGACGTTAAGTTCTATGATTTAGGAGCTTTTGGGCCCAATCTGAGGAGTCCGTTTCAGTTTGAATATCCATCTACAGATGGATATCCATCTGCTGAACCTGCTGCTAGAACCAACGTTGAAAATGTCGCATATTGCAATGCGTTCGTAACAGCCCCCACCAGTAACGGTTGGAAACACTCGGGCGTTTGGGCGTTAAAAACCTACTACACCATTGGGTTCCCATATTAAATCGATGATTTTCAGACGAGGCTGGCTCGTAACCTATGGTACATATTTTAAATCCGACTTCTGGAACAGATAGCTATAAGTCTTAACTACAACGTTTTAATTTATCATTTTTCAATATTCCGGGCGTAAAGAGGATTAATGGGCTTGGGGGTTAAAAAATGTCAGAACGTCCGCTGACTGCTTCCAAATACCACTACAGTACTGCAATATACACTACTTCGACTACTACTTCATAGTATAATTTAATATGACCGCTTCCAAATGCTACTACATGTAGTGCAAATACACTACTTTGACTACTACTTCGTATATTTGCTGGCGTTTAATTCAATAAATAAAGATATAATATATGGAAATACAAGTTATTGATAGTAAACAATACCTTTAATTTATAATAGACAAAACAATTATGATACAAACATATATCTTGTCTAATTCATTTCGGCGTACATGCCTTACTGTTCTACCCGTTGTTCTATTACCCTGATGTGACCAAGCGGCGATCACCGCCATTGGCGACAAGGCATTAAAGGGAAATAATGACCTTTTTCCACAAAAATGGAGTTAGCACTTGAAATCGCCAGACGAGACCAAAATGTATTGTAAATTCATCACATTTTGCATGAAAACTTTCCTACTGAAAGATATTTCAAGTTAAAGTTGATAAGCGTTCCACACTTTTAACGACTGGTACTTGCAAGTACTTTTGGTCCTCATCAAACTGCGGGCTTTTCCCGTATTATTTTTTACGCAATGGAGTGGAAAATATACTGTGCGTTCTGCTTGTTGTGATTATATGCCCGGCGATCTTCTAAAACTAACAGCGATTGGAAAAAAGTGGCAATAAAATCGGAAGCTCATCGATGCCCATCAACGGCGGCAAGTTAGTGGTTGCGACCCTCAATTTTTGAAAATCGATTCATTTGTTTTCAACATTAGGAGTATTGTATAATTTGTCTGTTGCTGTATATAACACTATGCTTTATATTATCATGAAAAATAATATTTTTTCCCCAAAAAACTAACAAACAATAACACAAAACTGGCAATTAAATCGGAAGCTCATCGATGCACATCGACGGCGACCTATTTAGCGTCGGCGATTTGTTTGCAAAGTCATTGTCATGCTTCTCGGCGCACTTAACCATTGTGGCGAGTTGTTCCTGATTAGTACACCCAAGTCCCGTAGCAGGCTTTGTTAATGACGTCACTGGTGCCATTCTTGTATAGCATTGCAAAATATATCTGATTTTGAGTTGAAAGCTAATTATAGACTTATTCAAGTTATTGTTTTTAAGTTTGCATTTTCTTGTTAATCATTATTAAAGGTATTTTATCACTGTATTGCATAGTAGTTGCCACTTCAGAAACTTGTGACGTAATAATATTGTATCCAATATGCATTTCCCTCACCTTTTGCTATTGTGGCGCAGTGCCGAGTGCTTTGCGAATACTAGCTTGCCTGGGGTTCAATTCATTCCGCACTTATTTTATTCGAGTTGGTATAGTTTGCATGTTGTTGTTATTGCAATTACAATAATCCGCCAGTGGGTGTTGTTGTTATTCATGACTTATACTGATAGTCAGTCATGCATCACGGATGCTTAACGGATTGCTTCACGGATCAGAGCGCTGCTCGAACGCACGCTAGTAGCGCTAGTAGCGCTTTCGTTATCCATGGCAACCAGGCGTGAGCCAATGAAAAGCCAGCACGTATTCCCTTTCTGGCTTTTGATTGGCTGACGCCTGGTTGCCATGGAGAACGAAAGCGCTACTAGCGCTACTAGCGTGTGTCCGAGCAGCGCTCAGTTTGATCGGAAACGTCACAGAGCCTCCAAAAATGCCGCACTCGATGTAAACAATGGTAGGGAAGGACGAATTTGTCAATGACCTTGATGAAGTACACAAGGTACTTGTTTTGTATTTTTTCCAAACTTACAACTTTGAATTTGGGAATAATTTTATTTAATTCTTAAATTTAAATAAAATAATTTTAAAACCATAACGGTAGCCTAAGAAATTGTTGCTAACAAAATCAAAAGGTCATTATTTCCCTTTAAGTCACTGTTTAAAGGAAATAGTTCACCTTCAACATGGGTTTTGAACTGAAATAGCAGTTTTGTAGCCCGTGTTGAGAAATCCTTATCTGGAACTTTTATTGGCTGAAAAGACTCTCCAGCCGAAGATATTTGACTTTTTGGCGAAAGAATACGGCGCATATATGATGTACCGTACTGTCTGAAAGTGCCAGCACTGCCATGGAGCATGCGCAGACCAATAACGCACACCATAAAATCAATAATTTACAACTTTCTGTTCTGAATTGGCGCGATGTAGGACCATTTTTAAAAAGAAAAAAAGAAACTGCATTCAAAAATACAATAAAATCGTGTTCTGAAAAAAATTCCAAAGGTGAACTATTTCCTTAAAAGGAAATAGTTCACCTTCGGAAATTTTTTCACAACACGATTTTATTATATTTTTTAATACAGTTTTTCTTTTCTTTTCAAAAATGGTCCTACATCGCGCCAATTCAGGACAGAAGGTCGTACATTATTAATGTTATGGTGTGCGTTATTGGTCTGCGCATGCTCAGACCAGTGCTGGCACTCTCAGACGGTACGGTATATCATATATGCGCCGCATTCCTTCGCCAAAAAGTCAAATAGCTTCGGCTGGAGAGTCTTTTCAGCCAAGAAAAGTTGCAGATAAAGATTTCTCAACACGGGCTACAGAACTGCTATTTCAGTTCAAAATCACATGTTGAAGGTGAACTATTTCCTTTAAAGGGAATAGGTCACCTTGAAAGTTGTCTTGAAGTTCAACCATTAGGTGCATCTTGAGCTCAAAACTATAAATATGACTTTGGTTTGGACAACTGATGGATATATGTGGAGAAAGAAGTAAGTTTCTCTTTCTATTTCACGAGAAATCGTACGATAGCAGCTGGCGTTCTGGCTCCGCCCCGCTCCGCCTGACGCCATGTACAGTCTCTGACAAGGGGCCGCCGCGCCGCCCGGGCGGCTGAGCGGATATTAACGAGGCGTCGTGACCAGAGACTACGTGCCAGAGAGTGTACCTGCCTCCGGCGGCGAGTGGCGAGCGTTCATTCCCCGATCGTGGCCCGGAACAGCGGGAATGAAATCGGGCCCACTAGTCCTGTGTCGAAATTACTTAACGTAGAGAGGTAATTCTTTCACCACAAACCGTTTTTAGATCTGCTCTACAAATCTGCTATCTCAGTCCAAAACCCCATGTTAAAGGTTAAAGAGATATCCCTTTAACCTGGTTCGTAAGTCCCTACTCCCTACTTACCTCTAGAAAAACCTATAGGAATCTCATTATTTTCGCAAACCTCTGGTGACCCAAAAATGAGCTTCTAAAATTTCTAGAACTAGAGGTAAACCTCTAGACATGGCAATACTGGATCACAGTCAAGATAACCCAAGGCCGAGATAACTTACATCAAATTTCATGATATTCCAACACGTCCTCGAAGGTTTTTAGTACGAATACCTACTAAGAGGGGAAACGTTTTTTAGTACGGATTATTACTAAACGTTGCGAAGTTTAGTATCATTTCGTACTAATCAAGGGTTTAGTATCATTTCGTATCATTTTCATAATGCATGCGCTCGTTAGCGTTGGAAGGCCGGAAAAGGTGAATTTAGTGGCGTAAGTAAATTCATGATTCTGAGGAATCAGAATGGGTTGGATCAGGATGCATTTGAGTATTTTATCTACCGTGGTTGGATGTGTTGAGACTTCAGTGATTTGCCGTTAGTTATAGTTATCTTGGCCATGACCGCCATTTCTGTAGCGTCTTTGGTCAGGGACGGTTGCATAGGCAGCGTTTTGAGTTACCTTCAAGTGTGACACACCATTGGCCGACTAATACCGTTATATGTACCTAAGTGATTGTTGTGTAGCACTACTACATTGCTGTTTTAACAGACACTCAAGACGTTGTGTTAGCACTCAGTGTTGACAAATGGGTGCAAAATGGGTGGGGGTGGACAGTGGGTTTGGGGACAGGGGGGGGGGGGGCAAATCCAGCGGCATATTTCCAAAAGGTTGTTGAGCGGGGATAACAGGCCGTCAGCGAAAAAGTTGTTGACGGGGTAGGCAGGGGCGTCAGCCAGCACATTTCTTGGAGTGGTGGGTCGGCTGAAATGACAGCAAAAATGTACTCCCATGTGTATGCCTTTGCACATTTTTAATGTGGTTTTCATGTTATAGTAGGTACTTGTTATTAAAGGAAATAGTTTACCTTTTTAAATGTTTATCCAACACGATTTGATTATATTTTTTAATACAATTTCTTTTATATTGTCAAAACTGGCCTTATATCGCGCCTATTCAGGACAGAAGGCCGTAAATTTGTATTGTTTATCAAAACTATATGCATACTCTCTGAGTTAGTCAGCTGACGTCACGTGAATGTAAAAAATGGTTCAGCCAATCAGATTCAAAAGTAGTCATGTGAAGATAGATTCGCATTGGAGATGTGCCAACCGGCGGTAGGCGATTCGCTTGCTAGCACCAGCTGCAAGCTGATTGGCTGATGGTATAGCCTCTGCCCGGGCTAGAACCAGTACAAAATTATTTCGCCAGCACCGCATTCCTTCGCCAAAAACTCAAATATATTCGGCTGGAGAGTCTTCAGTAAAGAAAACTTGCAGATAGGGGTTTCCCAACACGGGCTACAAATCTGCTATCTCAGTGTAAACTAATGTTGAAGGTGAACTATTTCCTTTAAGCCAAGTGGCAATTTTTTTTTACAGGTTTGCATGATAAAACCCAGAAATCTGGGCGGTGGGCCTTGTAGAGGATAAGAAGCTAAACATGTTATTTGTTCAATTCACTGGACACCATTGCAACAAACTGAAGATGATGACGATGGCCATCGATGTGACAGCGCAAAGCAGCGTTACAATTTTGATTTTAGGTTGTGGAAAACAACATTTTAATATTGGAACTAGACTGTGATTGGAGCCAAGCTGAAGCCTGAAAAGTAACCCCTATTCCTGGTTGCTTATCTCTATATGATGAACAAATATTGAAATAATGTAGTTTTTCATTACATATTCCTCAGATAGTAAATATCGATGACCGGTGGCAGACAGCGCTCAATAGTACATATGATAATAATAACTTGATGTACATATGTACCAAACTGTAACAAACAGCTGGTAACAGTACACATGGTTCGAAAGCAAGAGGCAGAACAACGTTTCTGCACATAAATGGTCCCTGTGGATCTGGAGGAGCCTGGGGTGATATGGTTTGGGGAGATGGTCCTGGCCTGGCGGCGACGAGAACCTCCCGCCCCGCGCGGCCACTCAGTACTTACACACTTCCATGATTATCATGATCATTGATCACACAGCACACGAGTACAACTGAAACGCAACAGCCCCGGGGTCTGTCACCGCAGGGCACCATCCATGGCATTACAACCCTGGTCCACTGCTACCCGGCGGCACGACTGCTCCACTGCAGCCCAGCGGCAGGTCCGGCACCACCAGTGCTGCGAGCATAACTCGCAGGAACACTGGTCTGATGCCGTGACGTTGGCCGTTCCGCTGCAGCACACCACGTCGCTACCCAGCGGCACGTCCGGCACCACCAGTGCTGCGAGCATCACTCGCCCGCACTGGTGAGATGCCGTGACGTCGGCCGCTCCGCTGCTCCGCTGCTGCACAGCGGCACTACAGCTCCACCGCTCCGCTGATGCACAGCGGAACTACAGCTCCGCTGCTGTACAGCCGCACTACAGCTCCACCGCTCCGCTGCTGCACATCGGCACTACAGCTCCGCTGCTCCGCTGCTGCACTACAGCTCCACCGCTCCGCTGATGCACAGCGGCACTACAGCTCCGCTGCTGCACTACAGCTCCGGCACTACAGCTCCGCTGCTCCGCTGCTCCGCTGCTGCACTACAGCTCCACCGCTCGGCTGATGCACAGCGGCACTACAGCTCCGCTGCTGCACTACAGCTCCGCTGCTCCGCTGCTGCACAGCGGCACTACAGCTCCGCTACTCCGTTGCTGCACAGCGGCACTACAGCTCCGCTGCTCCGCTGCTGCACTACAGCTCCACCGCTCCGCTGCTGCACAGCAGCACTACAGCTCCGCTGCTCCGCTGCTGCACAGCGGCACAACAGCTCCGCTGCTCCACAGCTCCAACTCAGCCGTCTCAGCTCCAACTCTGCTGTCTCAGCTCCACTTCCTCAGCTCTGCTGTTTCAGCTCCACTTCCTCAGCTCCGCTGTTCTCAGCTCTGCTGTTCTCAGCTCTGCTGTTCTCAGCTCTGCTGTTCTCAGCTCTGCTGTTCTCAGCTCTGCTGTTCTCAGCTCTGCTGTTCTCAGCTCTGCTGTTCTCAGCTCTGCTGTTCTCAGCTCTGCTGTTCTCAGCTCTGCTGTTCTCAGCTCTGCTGTTCTCAGCTCTGCTGTTCTCAGCTCTGCTGTTCTCAGCTCTGCTGTTCTCAGCTCTGCTGTTCTCAGCTCTGCTGTTCTCAGCTCTGCTGTTCTCCACCGCAGCGCACCACCTCCGCCAGACCAACACGCATGCATTCCTCCTGCAGCCTGACCGACATTCGGCGCTCTGTAGCCTGGCACATGTACACGGGCACACGCACTCACTCAGCGCCCTTCGTCTGTCCATCGGCGCCTCCCGAACCGCGCACATGGAGGTGGGCAGCGATACTCTCCGCTCCCCCACACGCACACACACCTGGCTAGCCTCGGTTCGGCTCCGGCGGGAGCCACAGCTCCGCTTGGTCACCGCAGGCCATCACTGCCTCCGGCCATCGTCTCATCACCTTCGGTCCTCCCTCCCGACCACCTCCAATCGCCCACCGATGAAGCTTGGTGCCACTTCCTCTCCGCAGGTCCTAGTTTCTCCCTCTTCTTCCCGTCCTCCGCCCCGACGCGCTGCCGTCTTCTCCACCACACAGCACGTCCTCCTCTTCTTCATTCGACAGCAGCGGGTCCAGCTGTAGGATCACCAGGTCCGAGGTGCACCACGACGACAGCGCGCTGTACGCGCCATCCCAGACGTCGCCCTCCGATTCGCAGCTCGACTCCAGAGTCATGCCACGCTGCTCCGGTTACCACTGCGGTCGTCGAGTCTGGCTGGAGCGGCGGTCCCTGCACACCGGTTCCGTGCGTTGCCTCAATGGTGCCGAAATAGCTTGTAGCAATGTAACACTCAACAGAAAACACAACCGATGTATTCGGACAAACGCCCACGTCCACGCAGTGTCGCCACCCCAGCCAGGCTGCCCGTCGTCCGCATTGACGGCGCTGTCATCGCATTGACAGGCGGCGGCTGGCAGCCTGTCAATGCCCACTCGGCCCAGGTCCCCGACCCACTCGGCCCAGGTCCCCGACCCAGCACGGTGTGACCCACTCGGCCCAGGTCCCCGACCCAGCACGGCAGCCGTACTGCCATTACTGCCATACGTGAGAGCAGGGCTGCTCTGACGTCATTGCGTTTATGGCTCCATAAACGCAATGACCCTCGACGCGTGCGCTAACGAGCGCACCGACACGCTCGCCACAGATGACCACCTTCACGCTGGACTCCAAGGAGAGTGGCGGCAAGGTCAAGCCCGTGATCCACTTCCGCGGTCAGCCCCTCTGGTACGAGGAAAACCCCACCTTCCTCGGGCTGAAGTTGGACTGCCAACTGACCTTCGCCGCACATCGAGGCGCTCAAGAAGAAGATCGCGGGGAGAAGCTACGGAAGCCACCGCCGCACCCTCCGCGACGACTACCAGAGCTACGTCCGCTCCATCTTCGACTACGGCGCAGCGATATTTTTCACCCACGCGGCCCCAGCGGTGCGGGAGCGTTTGGAGGTTGAACAGCGGAAGTGTGCGCACCTGATCACCGGCTGCATCAAGCTCACCGACAGGGAGACCCTGACAGCGGAAGCAGACCTGCCCCCGCTGTCAGTGCGGTCCAAAGAACTTGCGGCCGGCGAGTATGCGTGCCTCACCCGCCTCCCACCGGGCAACCCTGCCCGCGAACTCTTGACGAAGACACCGAACCCGAGACTCCGCTACCGCGCTTACGAAGCGTGGAGACGTGCGACCTCGGTTGCCGAAGAGGCTGGCACATCGCCACTGCTGCCGGCGGACGAGGATGCCATATTTCCGCACAAACCGTGCCTGCGTCGAATCGGGGCGTGGTCCTGCGACACTGCGGGGCTGGACGGCCTCCCGAGGGAGCCCCTGGCGCTATTCCAGGGCGACCCGCCCTGGTGCAACCGTGGAGGCGACGTCCGCTTCGTACTCGAACTGCCGCGGCCCACAAGGAAAACGGACCCACCGGACAAGAGGAAGGCGGCGGTACTGGAGGCCTTGTCCCTCGTCCCCGCTCCGGACTGCACCATTTGGTCAGACGGATCTGCCAAGGAAGGAACCATCCATGGCAGAGGCACTCTGCTCCCTCCACGAGTTGCCGGCCCCCTCCAGCTCCTTGATACAGAGCGTGCTGTGGTGTCCAGACTCCCTGTCCAGTCTCCAACTCCTCAGCCGCGGCCCGGACACCCAACAGATGGCCCTCGCCCAAAGCGTCTGGAGCCTGCTCGACGCACTGGTTCACGGAGGCAAGGCCATCACGCTTCACTGGATACCGGGCCACGCCGACCTCGCCGGTAACGAGGCAGCCGACCGCCACGCCAACCAAGCGGCCGACGACTGCGACAAGAGTGAGGCGCCCATCGATCTCTCCAGTGCCCGGACAGCCATCCGACGCTGGACGAAGGGCCTCGTCGAAACGCGGTCGCGTCGGCACCCTCACCGGTCACCGACGCATGGTCACGACGAGCTCGACCGGTGAGGACAATTCTCCGTCTCCCAGCTGCGTACCGGCTACTGCCGACTGGTGCGAGCCACACTGCACCGCTTCGGCCTGGTCGGGACCCGACCTGCCAGGCGTGCGGAGAAGAGGCAGAGGACGTGGGGCACCTGCTGGTCAGGTGCCCTGCTCACGATTCAGCCCGGAGCCGGTTCTGTGGGCACCTGCCGACCCTGGAGGAGGTGCTTTCGGGGCCGGCCCACCACATCGTGGAATACCTGCGGAGGGTGGGGCGGGTCACTGCGCCGGTCGACCCGCCCCCGTCAGCCACGGCATTGTAACATTGTATTTTGGATAAATTCGTAAATAGTCATGCTTTATGTGAGGAGGTATGGGCATGTTGCATGGAAAATAGTATGTAAACTTAAAAGGGACTGAGTAGGTGCACTCATCGATGGCCTAAAGGTAGTGCGTCATGCATGTTTATTGTTTTGTAATTGCATGTTGTCCATTGTATTCGCTGCGCGAATTTTCTTTTTAACCCTCGCTACTTTTCCAATATTCCTCTTGAAAACATCGTTTCTTATAACCAGTTTGATTTTCACCCGTCCTTACACAGACCATGATGCACTAATTGCGCCTGCTTATGGCTCCGAATCGGACGTGTACTATGCTGTCCGTCGGTGTCATTGGTAGGAGCTTGTTACTTGCAACGCACCGTTATCCTATCCTGTATTCACGTTCTGGTATTTTCTCCCTGTAAGGTCCAGGATCCCATCCTACCTGAATCCTGAAGCACTGTGCGTCGTCCAAACATCTCTGGAGATGATCTACGACTTGGCACAAGAGCTCGCACGAAACGAGGCCGAGCTGAAGTGAAGTAGTGCTGCCGAGAAGGTGCTCCACCGTCGGCTCCAGCAGACCTGCAGCAGGGCTAAGCAGCGCGCGAAGAGGCTCCGGGAGCAGAACAAGGCGCTGCGCACCCGAAATGCCGCTTTCCAGGCGGCCTCCTCGCAAGCGAGTGCCCTCGCCGCCCGCGGCCCTCTGACTGCCGCCCAGCGCCGGGCCCTGGCCACGGGCAACCGTGTCCGCTGGCCCGACCAGGACGTCGGAAGATCCCTGGGTCTGCGCGTCCTCTCGCGACGGGCGTACTTGTATGTCAAGGAGTCAATGAAAGTCCCTTTACCGTCTTTCAGCACCTTGTCGCAGTGGATCCATCCATTATTTCCACATGGTTCCAGGGATGATGGATTCCGCGATGTGGGTGCTTGAAGCGACCGTAACTGATCTCAGCGACATGGAGATGCTGTGTGTGATCGCGTTCGACGAGCTCAGTCTCGACAGCAGGGTTTGCTACGACCAGGGCCGTGATGTAGTGCTAGAAGCATCCAAGATGCAGCTCGTCATGGTTCGAGGTCTGACCGCTGCGTGGAAGCAGCCCATCTGGTACGATTTCGACCGGCCCATGACCTTGTCTGCTTCGAGCCATCATCTCTCGGATGTAGACCAGCGGCCTGAGAGTGACTGCCGCTGTGAGCGACATGGCCACCAGTAACGAGCGGCTGTGGGCCGGGCTGGGGGTCACCAGCGCTTTCACAAACCCAGCGGACCCAACATGGTATGTGTTTTAGTACAGATACAGCTAACGAATCGATTAATTTGATTTATTTTTAGTACTCACCTTGAATGGACGCAATGTTCGTCTCATATCGGATAAAGAACAATAGTATACCCGTGCTTTAATTCATTGGGCCGCACTTTTAACCAATACGTTTTAGTCGGGTCGTTTCTTTTATTTGCAGTTTATTCGTGGAGCGAAGAAATCGCGTCTCTTTTTCTCATTTTCGCCATTTTTACTTTACCTTTGTATTGCTGCGGATGCCTATTGCCGTTGATTAATAATAATTGCCTTTAGAATGTTGATGCCCCTATAGTTGTTGCAGCATTTCATCATCTGTAACCATTCCATTTAAACTTATTTTTACTTTTCAGGTGCATATGGGTGTTCGCTGACACCCCACATCTCCTAAAACTCATCCGGGCACACGTGCTGACTGGCCGTCTCCAGCTCCCCGACGGTACTGTTCTCGATACCGGCCTGTTTGAGGAGGTTTGGAGGCTGGACCACTCGGCCGGCAGCGGCCGAGTGGACATACCGGTCGTTTTGTTTCAATCTGTTCACCGTTGAATACTTCTCGTTGAATTACCTCTCAATAAATCGCATACACTAAATACGTCGTCGTAGGGGGCCAAGTTAAACCGCCGAATGCATCATGGGTTTCTTAAATGTTTATTGATTAATTACAGAAAAACGGCTCAGATAAATGTGTCATGTGTGCATTGTAATGTAAATGTATGTTGAATGTATGTTGAAAATTCATGTGGAAAGCACCCAATTTATTTTATATATATATAAATAGTCGAGAACACTAAATAGGTCGCCGTCCGGGGCCAAACTAAACTGCCGATTTCAATGCACTTTTTGTCAAATGCTTGTTGATTGTTCATAAAAGTTTGGTATATATTCGCAAAAGATCGAGTACAGGAGACATATGACATACCTTCATGATAAATAACGATGCGTAGGCAGGCTAATTTTAGCTCGGACATTGAATTCGCTGCCAAGTAATTGCTGAGTACCGACCGTTATAAGCGTAGAACGCTTAGCAACTTTAACTTGAAATAACTTCGGCTAGGGGCATTTTTATGTAAATGTGATAGGATTTACTTATAAGTTGAGTGCTTCTTCCCATTCCAAGTGCTAACTCCATTTTTGTGGAAAAGGTCATTATTTCCATTTAGCTTGCCGTACAAATGAACAAAGTTCGGGGAAGTCGTGGTTAGTGGCTGCTATTGCATTACATCCTTGCTTTGCAGATAACCTACGGCGGCTGCTGGCAACCTGAATCGAGTTGGTCGATCATGGAGACCACCGAGATCGCCAACGCCTTCCTGAGCCGGGCTGGTAACACCACCAAGTATATGCCGTCGGCACAGCGCGTTGACACCATTACTGACATGGTGCTTGGCTACAATCGGGATTAGCACCTGCGCATGCATGACTTGGTGAAAAGGCTGCGAGCCGCCCAGAAAGGGATCCCTATCCTCTAGTCAAAGCTTAACTCTCCTGCATAAACACGGCGTGGATCCCAGCCAGCCAGGTGGACGCAATAGTAGATGAGCTGCGCGTTCTGGCCATGTCGCTCTCAAGCCGTGACACACGGGCCAATGGTACCGACCTGGAAAACGCCATTGAGATGGTTGAGATGGTAAGCGACAGCTGGCGTGCGCGACGTTCTGCCGTCACCAACGCGGCCAGCTCGTCAGCAAAATGCGGAATGCATCCAGGAGGCTAATGAACGCAGACCATATCAAGCTTGAAAAGTTGCGTGAAAGGTACCGGCGCGAAACTGGTGCGGTGGCCATGAAGGACGCCGGGAAGTGCTGTTTTCCATGGCATATTCAGTCGACTGAGGATAGCGCGATGTCACTGCCGGTGAAACGAGCCATCTGTGAGCCATCCTCGAGCCTCCCCCCCCGTGGTCGCGTGCCTAGACCCACAGGCGGCGCTGCTCACGTTGGAGGGCGGCCCTGCGGCTCAGACCGCGGAGATGGGTGCGGAGATATGGGAGCTGCTCGGCTCGGTGTCCCGCCGCGGGCACCGCATTCACCTGCAGTGGGTGCCGGCGCACTGCGGCTTGGCGGGGAACGAACGGGCAGACGCCCTCGCAAGGAGGCCTCAGCCCTGGACCAGACCGAGTCGCTCATCGACATCAAGAGCATCACCCGCGCCGTCGCCAGAACGCCCCACCGATCGTGACAGCGATCGTGGCCCGGTGGCTGGTAGCAGCGCACCTGCAAGGACCGCCTCCCGGACCCGGTCCGCGGCGACAGCCGAAAGGCCGCCGTGGACATCCACCCACTCCGAGCCGGACACTGGAGCGGGTCCGAATAGTACCTTCATCGCATCGGACGCCGCCCGACCGACTCATGCCCGGGATGCAACGATGCCGGGTGCCCAGCTGCCCGGTGCCGGGTCTGCGACGAGGAGCCGGACACGCCTCAGCATATCCTGCTGCAGGGGTAAAAAATAACGCCAACTCGACAACGTCGTTAGTAGCAATTCAGCGTTACACCAAACGAAGATTTGTAGCAAAACTGGCCCATGGCAAGACATAAAAATTGCACTATCATTACTGCGGTATATGCTTGAATGAGTCACTTTCTGTTTGTTGTAGATCCTGTACACTTATGGGGCTGTTTTGTATATTCACGGCTGGTTGATCTCTGTTTTCTGGAGATATTTTGAAAGTAATATGTTGCTAGCGAGAAATGGGAAAAATATCACCATAAGTGGGCAAATATCACAAGTTTCTCGCAAGATCTAGAGACTAAACGTACCTTTTAAGGAAATCTACACCTACCAGAGATAGAGAATTTTGTAGCAAAAAATGCCAACATGAATCGACAGAGAGTGATACAGGTTGTATATTTTTGTATCACGCATAATACGAATAAAGGACATCAAATTGTACTTCAAAATATTCCAATATCTTTTGATAAAATTATTTCAAAGTTATTATCAGGCCATATTTAACCAAATGAATGTAACTCAATGAAGCGTAAAGACTTCCAGAGTCTGCTTTTTATGGTACCCCATCACTATAAGTTCAAGGTTTCCGAATGGTGACAAAGCCCTCCTTTGACATTTTGGTCTCGCGCTGGTTGGTGGTGTCTCTGTTGCGATAAGATCGATTTTTGGTGCTCCAAGGATCTGTGTTGTTTATCATGAGTAAAGTAAAGAAGGCTAAGTTAACAAACTCTAGAATGGAGATTTTGTGCGGATATCTCACCAAGGATGGAGCTGAGTGTAGTTTTTCATGCCTAAATTATCATCGTCCTCGGCTGCTGAAACACACAAAGAAACATCATCCTGCGGAGTCGGATGTTCTCCTACGTGGTTCTGCTGCCTGGGTAAGTGTTCAGTTATTTGTATTGCGCTAGGGACTAGGGAGCGCTCCCCGGCCGCTCCATAGTATTATTCGTATTTTTCCGGAAGTAGGCAGCGTGACTGTGAAAAACTGTGCTGACGTGGAGACGGGAACGTTTGGGACACATTTAGCGCCTACCTCGAAAACTGTAAGTGCGGAATTAGCCTAAAATCGCTCAACAACTTTGATTTTTCTGACAGACCTCGTCGCGCCAGTGACTCCTTGTAGTGCCTGTGATGCCATTTATGAAGAGAGGCCACTCTCAAGTCATCGACAAAACTCCAAATTGAACGAATTTTACGTAACCGTCGTCTGATTCCCGACTTTCTGGACCGTTTTCAAGAAATAAGCAAAATACTCAAAACTATTTCTTCAGCGCATGAGCGCTGCGATGGGCGCATGCACACCGACATCAATCTGCCGACACCCCGTCTCCCCCGTCCCCAATGTCGGCCCGCGCCGCTGCTCGGCACCGGCCCGAATCACCCTCCGTCGAGCCAGGCGCGTAGCCAGGATTTTTATTGGGGGTGGGGCACGTCGGTGGTAGAATCAAATTTAGCTCCTCAACCATATGTTGTTGACCGGAGGGGGGGGGGGGGGGGGGGGGGGAGGGAGCCGGGTCGTCAGAGAATCTAATTTTATTTAGTGTAAATTTGTTTTGCTCAGAGGGGGAGGGGCATGGCTCCCGTGCCCCCCCCCCCCCCACCCCTAGCTACGTCCCTGCGTCGAGCCGGGTCCGTCGGTCGCCGCCGCAACCGACGACCTTGACGGCGGCGACGCAGGGGAAAGCCTTTGCCGAGACGGATGGGTGGAAGGAGGGTGAAATGGAGGAGAAAATATATTTAGATAGTGGAAGGCAATCAATATAGGCGCAGAATTCGACGTTTAATACAATTTGCTTTCCTTGCCGCAGAGCAGGACATAATTCCAGGAAACTGCGTTTTTTTAGTACAATAGGTCCTCGAATCGCCAAACAGGAACCAAACATGTTCTGCTGCATCTTCTCTACCTGTTGCCATTTTTATGTTAATTTTTCTGAAGGTGAAATGAAGTAGCCCAAATTCGAGGAGAAAATTAATGTAGGGATGGGTTGATTTCCTTCAGACAACTTTGCCACCTGAACCTAAAAATCCTGGCGATTCCCATGATCCAATTACTCAGTTCCACTATTCACGAAACCTTCACCTATACATTTGCCTTTTTCGTTTCCTCAGATGCTGGCGAGACACCAGTCATCACGCATGGAGGAGCATCCAAGTACTGGAGATGCTCCTGTGCCTGATGGTCGGCGCAGCAGCCTTTCCCAACTGGGCGTAACAAAGTAGCCCCTGAACATTTGCCTGCAGACGTGCACCCGACATGTGATGATGTTGATAAGACCGATAGTGGACCGGCGATTAGCACTGAGACGGTTCGCAACGATAACGGGGGTCTGGGGTCTCTCACAATGCTGCAGGCGGTTGAGCACTCTGATTGCCTGATCTACGCTGCACGAGGTAGGCAAGTCCCAAATTACCGGGGCCATTCAATTCGAAGAAGTATATATCACTGCAAAAGCAGCTAAAGAAACAAAAGGCAAACATATAAAAATGCGTTCCTTTTTGCTAGTCTTTGGCTACTTCTCATTTCTTGGCGCATTTATTCTTATTTTTAAGCGATCTTAATTTATTAGTGTTTATCCTGATAGCGTTATGACGTGAATACCAACACATCAGAGTGTCATGTAAAATGTTGAATCGTTTTGGGTTTCCTAGAAGTAATATTGTCAGTGCTTGTCCAAGGACCATTCAAACTGGTCTTCGTCTTAATTTTTTTTTTGATACAAAACTTATTTTCTGACATAAGCTTTTGCACTGCCAATATTTAGAGGTCAGTTTAGGAAATATATCAAACACTTTCACCTGTTTCAAAGACACCCGCTTTCAGTGGGATTATCTTCTTTTTTTGGAGAGTTATGGAATCCGGATGCAGAACACACCATTTAGGAAGTTGCATTTTATACTTACTCAACTGCTATCATTCTAGTGTCTAAGTACAAGTCAAAGCACATTTTGTAATAGTGGTTCTGTTCCCACAGCGGTACAAACGCTTAAGGAGCAAAAGATCCTGCCAAAGGAGCTTGGTGTCGGCCTCCCACAAATCAGAGCGGCTCACAGATTCATGCGAGAGCTACCGAACGAGCTGACAGACCCCGAGCTCTACGTGAGGCTGCAAAAGCAGGCCCAGAGTGAGGCGATCCTGCAGCCATACAGTGACATGGTGGCACGGATTTGGATGCTGGCAGCTCCCGAGAGTGTTGTGGAGAGCATGTGCAGTGTGGTGAAGGACATCTTCGGCGAGAACCGCCAACTGTCGCACGCAAGTGCAGCGAAAGAGCTTTGTGTGCGCTGGAATGGACCGGAGCCTGTCTGCGCTGACAAACTATTAGAGCACGTGCGGCAGCGGTGTCAGAAGGACAATTTTTTGACCGTAGGTCACAGGGACATCGGAAAAGTTATGAAAAGGCATCTTGGTAGAAGGTGTCACCGCGCCCCTGTATATATGTGATATGAATCTGTGATATGAAGTGTATAGTGATGTACGGATGCAGTGCCAACAGTAGGTACCCAATGGGAATTAGTATAATGTCATTCGATGAACGGTTGTGGTGTGCACTTTATTTGGTGTGCCAGTGTGCCACATCCAGTGTTTAGAACTTGAATTCTGCTCCCGTGTGCTATTTATTTTGTCTTGTTGAGTACTTGTCTTGTTTAAGATTCGTCTTGCATTATTTATTTGTGCAAATCAGCTTTTTGTTTGCACGTATATATTGGACACGTCACCTGGATGGATGTTGGAAGGAAAAATATAGTCGTCTGTTCTATTGCAAATGGTGAACCTGTTTTTACATTAAATCAACAAGTGTTTTATCCCATGAGGGTACGATACCTTGGTGTCGAGGTCGGTAGATTGGTACTTAGGTATAGCGATACGCCTGGTCTAGCCGCAAAAGAAGAACCGGTTAAATAACGTTGCCACTCCTGTTGAACTGCTTGCCAGTTTTGTGTAGCGAATTTTCGCATTAGCAGATATAAACATTTGCAATCGACAAATGGAAATGTGTAGAAATGTAGCTTCGATGAGAATGCGAATGTTCGATAAAAGGTGTAGCAAAATTGGGCTCCGTCAAATTCGGTTGGTAGCAAATTTTAACTTTTTTTTACCCCTGTCCTGCTGAAGTGTCCCTGCCTGTGCGGGGCCCGCCTCCTATCGCTAGGAAACATATATGGACGACCGGAGGACCTGCAGCGGGACGGCGTGGTGGCGGCCTTAGCTGCCGGCTACCGGTCCTACCAGAGCCGTACGGCTACTTGGTCCCTCCGGCCCTAGCCGGGGCCGGAGGGACCAACAACAACAACAACAACAACAACAACAACAACAGCCATATGTGACGCGCTCATGCGTGCGTCTCCGTCGAACGCGAGAAGAGCTAGCAATCGTGGACGACGAATTGCGGCGCCTCCTATCAACCTCTTCTGATGTCATCGACATGCTGATGCACTCGCTGGCGGTAAATAAACTGACATCCCACTTTCCAGTGTCTGGAGGAGCATGAAAGCTGTTGCCAAATCGATCACACAGTGGCTCACATTTCACAATGAGTGGACAATCAACAAAAGGATATATTTGTTATGCCATCTTCCGCTCAAACTGCATCGCTTACAAGCGCGACTTATAGACCTAACTCGATATCATTAACGTACTTCCCTGTATTTTTGGTAACCGGTATCACACCAATACAAAATCTTGATTTGGCCCACCATTGTGTTGAGGTTCATAAGAGCATCTTGCTTTTTTGTTTTAAAGATTGCGGACCGCTATCATATAGATAATTCGCGGTTACCTGTCTCCAAAAAAATGGCACCCAGCCAACACTAATCACAGGTTTTTGTGATGACTTGTGTTCTACTATGAGCATATTTCCTTAAAATTTATGCTTAGTTGGCATTATTTAAAGAAGATTGCGCCTGGTAGACCCGTATTCAGTTATCGTATTTCACTATGTTATTACCTTTCGTTATTACGGTATTGTCCTGCCAAATATCTGTACTGGGTGTGCATTTGGTACTGTCACATGCCTGTTAAATATGCATTGGTGATCCACAGCTGGTATTGGAACAGTTGAGCCGACCAGAAGATGAGCGTCTATCGGTCGTGGAGCCGACGGCAGATACCGATCACTATTGCATTCGGGAGCAGTCGACCGCCGTTCTTCAGGGTCTGAGAGGGCTCATCTACGAGGCAGTCAACTATCGTCGGGAGTACCTCGACTCTGCGCGCTCTTGCTGGAGCCCCATATTCACGGTAAGTTGAGTGTGTTCACAATATTGACTGATCACTTGTGTTCCATTTGTGTACGTGAGCACGCGGCAAGTGCAGAAGGGGTGTAAAATGGTACCCTCGTGGGGAACTCCGGCTAGTGGCTTCGTTTTCAATAATGGTGCGAGCTATGGGTACACAACCGGTGTGTGAATAGGAAATGGAACTAACTTTCACTATTTGGCACTCCCATGGCTTCCATCCCAACGATAACAGCGTGGGCACGTGGCAAGTGCAAAAGGGTGTACATTGTTGCCCTCATATTGGGTGGTCAATATTTGTCAAAGTACCCGCCAGATTGACCTGTAATTTGCTGTATGGCTACATGCTTGGGTACTAGCAACATTCCACTCAAATCGTGTGTCTGTTGGCACGCGCCCACGTGCGACTGCCGCACTCAGAACTCAGAAACTGCTGGACCAATCGATTTTAGATTTTGTGAGCGGGCACAGACATGAGCCTGGACTCTGGGGTGGTTCGCATGAGTCGGAATCGAGATCAGCCAGCACGTGCGCACGTGGGTGGCCCTCGATTTTGGATATCCGCTAACTACGGATAGCTGCTGGCGGACCATATAGGCCAATGGGCGTTACCGTTATTGTTTCGTAATGATGGTGGTAACCCAGCTCCTTTATCTCTTTCACAGATTGAACCAGAGTACTGTTCACGACCCTGCGGTTGGCTGCGGTTCGGTGGTCGGCAGCAGTGGGGATAACTGAAAGTGGGGATGGGGCGAAAGGTATGACGTCACACGGCTGCGGTGAGCTGCGGTTCCGGCGGTCGGTACGAAGCGACCGCAGGTCAAAATGGCATGTTAGGTAGCGCATCGCGTCATTCAGTGTTCATAAGACGCCTGCCAGTGATGACGCATGATCAAAGAGACGGGGCTTAGAGCCTGCGGTTAACCGCCGAACAGCAGGGATCATGAACAGCACTCCGGTGTGGAAGTCTGCTCGGTATTCTGGCCGTCTCAGAGTGCTGTAGAACACTTCTACGATTGCGAATAGTTTTAAATGTCACTTGCAAAATACGTGTATCTGTCTGATGTCCATTTTGTGTTCAGTTTATATCTGAGCTGAGTATTGTGTCACTAGAGTCCCTGCGTTTTTTTTGCGATTAACTATACTTCCCATGACATTTGCTCGACAGAAGAAATGCCAGGACAGATTCTGTGTCGTTTGTTATTCGATATGTTTGTGCAACGAATTGTGTCACGTTTATGTACTCGGCTGTGATAGCGTGTCATATGTTTTTAGCTTTGAGTGCCGGACTGCCGGTTGTACGAGATTGTAATATGAAATTTACAGTTGATGTGTCACAGTTTGCATGGCGTTTGGGACCTGCTATTTGTTGAGGCTGCGGGTAATATCTCGTCATTTAGGTTTCTCAGTGATTGTGCGAGGAACATGTAGACAGATTAGTATGCAAATTGAATGACCTTTCCTCGAAATTAAAATGAAAAAGTTCAAAATTAGACTATTGATATTTCGATACACAGATCTTCATCAGAATGAATTAGCTAAAAACAAGCTAATTTAGCTAATTCATTCTAATGAAGTATCGCAATATCGCAATATCAATAGTCGAATTTTGAACTTTTTTCATTTTAATTTCGATGAAAGGTTATTAAATTTGCATATGAAATATCTCGTATCATATCTCGTCATATCACGGTGAACAGATAATCCACGATCCAATTGCGGCACAATGTGATATTTGCTTGTCACCCCGTCACCATCGTGATTTGACTCTGAGTATGATGCGTGAAAGTTATCAGCCTTCGCAATGTTCCTTAGAACAAAAATACATATATGGCTCTGATGCATTCCTAACGGCTGTATCATCGCAGCAACTGAAACATTCCTAATGGCGCCGACTCAAGTGTTCATCTATGATTGGGTATGGTAGGTCTGGTCAGGAAGCACTGACGTCCGAAAGAGTCGGCGATAGCCGGTGACACCGTGCACAACTTTGCATGGAGACATTTTAAATTCGGGTATCGCTGACGTGAATATCACGGTTTACGTGTTCAGGGGCGAGTCTAGGATTTTGCGAGGAGGGGAGGTTGATCTGGGGGCGTTATTTGTGATCAACGGGGCGATATGGGTCAATGGAACGCCGATGCCGAGAGAAAAGGGGTGCAATTTCCGTGTAAAGAAGCAAATCCTGTTTTATGCGTTTGTCAATTTCCACTTTGCTTGTACCATTGAACTGGACGAGCATACAACACAAACAAAATTGTGACCATATCACGAACTAAGCCATCTCGGTCGGTTATCAGTGGCGCCGGCAGAGTCCCATAAGCCAGAGGCGCTTATGCACCGACCGATAGCAACCCCGAAACGAAAGCGAACATGTGGCACTCGTTCAACCAGAAACACTACTGATTAAAGGTCGCCATAGACGTGAGAAACGCTCCGACGCGCGGGCGCCTCTTACTCAAGGGAAGCCAGGGTGCATGGGCGCCTCCGGCTCAGGATGCCATCATCAACGTAAGTGGCGTATACGGCTGAGTGAAATATTGGCCCAGAGACGCATACTCAGAAGCGGCCGGCCTGTGCCATGGTTGCTTCCGCCGGCGGGGACGGCCATTTACTGTGGGCGCCCCTCCTACATCCGCCCCTGTCAATGGCATTATATTCATCGTGATATGGTGCAGACCATCGATGAAATGTCATTTTAATTTTGAAGGCCGGACAATTATAATGCCGAGGCAATGATTAATAATTCAGACACCGGGAATTTACGTTGTGGGCCACAGGTACCGTCTCCTCGGCACGGACCGACCCGCCGGGACATCCCTTTCCTCAAGTTGTGTCTTCAACGTTAGGAATGGTGAAAAGTCGTCCCTCGGTTTTCGCACGTTTATTGTTATTCGAGACTGAAATGGAGACCCCCGCTGCGACGCTCCTGGGCGGACAGCACGAGTGAAAAGGTATAATAGCTGATCGCCGACCGGTCCGGACGGGCACATTCCGGCGACTCCGGCACGGCCTCAACCAGGGAGCCGTTTCACCCTCGCGTTGGCGTGACCATTTTCGCTATTTTGTAAATGCTGTCCAACACCATTGAAGTTGCTGGACCTGACTCTGAGAGCCGGACACGCGTTGAGCACAATATACATGCATGTATACTGTAGTCCGTTCCTCCTATCACCGTCATCTCCAATTGAGGCCAATTCTGACTCTCCGGACTGACACACCAATAACTTAACTCAGCACCGCTGTGCATTAATTAAGAAAACAACACGGGCAAACGACAGCAAAATAATAAAACGACCAATCGCCAATAAAAGTAATAAATACCAATGGCACGTCCGCCCAGCCTCGTGCTCCGGTCAGGTCTGGCGCAATTGGCTGCGCTCTGAGGGCGGCACAATGCGCTCTGAGAGCGGCAATAAGTTCCGAGGGCGGCATGGTACCTTTCAAGGGCGGCATAATGCACTCTGATGGCGGCAGCAGAATGCCTTCCGAGAGCGGCAAGATGTCTTCCGAGGGCGGCATGATGCCTTCCGAGGGCGGCATGATGCCTTCCGAGGTCAGCAAGATGTCTTCCGAGGCCTTCCGAGGGCGGCAAGACGTCTTCTGAGGGCGGCATAATGCGCTCTGGGGGCGACAAGATGCCTTTCAACTTCCAAGGACGGCATGGTGCCTTTCGAGGGCGGCATGATGCCTTCCTAGGGCGACGAGATACCTTCCGGGGGCGGCATAATGCGTTGTGACTGTGCAGTCGGCGCCCCAGCATGCCTCGCGGGGGGGGGGGGGGGGGGGGGCTGCGCGTGCAAGTGTCGCCCCTCAGGTCGTGCACCCCTTTGTATCGGAAATGAGGCCCCTTTTGGCCTGGGGATGACAATCCCAACAGCTGTATCCCCCTCCCGAAATGTGCTTTCGGGTTGGGCGCCTGGGCCGATCCCTTTGATTATTCACCACTGTACCTGTCATGATGCACCGAAGCGATCGGTACCATTCTTATGTCTGTGCGATTTACCGTTTGCAAGTTATTGGCTGATGTTCCCTTTCCTTTCTTGATAAGCTTTCCTTTAATTATTTTCTTCATTGTGAATTTTATTTACTACCCAAACCTTTAGTGCTGTGAATATGTGGAGTGAAATGCATCCAGTGGTAGTCGATATGATCCGTTAACCCGAGCCCCGCTGGGGTCGACAGCCGAACGCGCCCCGCTGGGTGAAAGGGGGGGGGGGGTACATTTGACCTCCCCCTCGTACCTTCTGAACTAATGACCGCAGCGGGACGCACAAGGCGGCGATCGAAAGCTCTCAAGGAGACGAATATATTGCATACCCGAAATTCTTAAAACAAGGTCACATGTCAGGTCAGATCAGGTCAAAGATCAAAATTGAGGAATTTGAGTTTTTGGGCCATACTTTCCATCCAAAGCCTTAGATTGCGACTATTATCGCACAAGGTGCTCTCAAAGGTATAATGTAATGCATCTCCCATATAAGCGAAAGTTAACTTTTAAGTCAAGGTCAATGTCAGGTCACAAAAGGTCACAGGTCTACGAAAGTCATGCGACACATGTTGTATGGGTTATTTTACACGTAGAATTCGATAGTAGCAGTCATTTTCACAACCTGACCCCATATAATGGCCCTCAGGTCAAGATCGGGCCACAACAAGGAACACATTTTAAATTGATTAATATAAATACATAAAGCATGTTTCTAGATCAGCTTTGTCTGAGAAATACAGCGGTGGTATTTATTTGTCTGTATCTGGTCAATGCAAGCAAAACAATGTAACTTGACAAAATGGCGTCATGAGTTACTTATACTTAGGCAGCCATAAGTTAGTCAAAAATAAAGATATTCTTTGACATTTGGTGTGGGTATCGTCCATAGTTGGTTCGCTAACATATATTCCGGTTTGGTGAATATCTTTAAAAAAATATGGAAATGAAAAAAAAAATGGGGTCAAAATCCAAAATTTCGCAAATCCGAGATAACCATTTTTAAGAGAATGTCATTTCCGTTCTTTTGACGTTTTTGTTTTGCAATTTGCATCAAACTTTGATTTTCTACTCAGTTCTCAAGTTATTGAGAAATTCCGGGAGGGGTACAATTTGCCCCCCCCCCTCCAGCGGAGCGCGAGTTAATTAAACTAGTCGCTCATTAGTCAGGAATATGTCCCATGTTGATGTGCAATGCGCAGTCCTTGCATGAGCATGCCGCTGTGCGGGTGTAGGTTTGAAATTGTCAAAGCTGTATTCTTTCGATTTAAAACCAGCAAAAAAATGAATCGCTCGCTGCGTAACGTCGACATTTATGTATTGATTCGTCGATATAATTCGTCTATATGTAATTATAACTCGTCGATGCATGTTTCACGACCACTGACTGGGCATTGCAAATGTCTTCCCATCAGCAATAATACTGTTTCGCGACGCTTTGAGAAAAAAAATCTAGCATAAAACCCATCCTCCCAATATGGAAGGATTGGTAGCAAGTTCACTTGCTCTTTTTATGCGAAAGAGGGGCCGCAAAATTAAGCAAGTGAAATCTAGGTAGTTCACGGGATTTGCGCCCCCTCCTCTGGGTATGGCGCCCCCTGGCAGTGGACCCCCCCCACTTTTTAGAAGGTAGCGACGCCTGTGCTTGTATAGGTACTTTATTTGTTTTTGGCATGGACAAGTGGAAACAGAAAACAGGTACAGGAGATACAGCATTTGTGAATGATAAAGTCGTACGTTCTCTAACAGGTGAATTCAAAGTTACGTTCTCGCTTTCCATGTGTGTAGGGGCATGATTTGATTTGTCAGAGAACGGTTCGTAAGTTAACGTCTATATATCCACCTTTACTTGCTTCCGCTTATCTCAATTAAAGCTGTCTTACACGACGGCAAGGTATATTTTTTACAAGTCAGAGATAGTCGACAGATTCCACATACAATACGAGTTGAAGTTTAAGCGACACGACAGATAACAGACGTTCCAAAATGCGGCTCAATAGATATAAGATATAACTCTGTTACAGGCTCATAGATAATTCGGTTACCGCCATTTCTACGCCGGGGAACACATCCCCACCCCCGACGACGTAACCGCCAATACTTACATTGTTGTAGGTACTGTCTAGCGCACTCACCCACTGCCCCCGACTCCCTCTCCACGCGCCCTTATATACACCAGCGGCACGCACTCTCATGCGTGCCGCTACAAGGTTGTGACGTCACGCTCATATCTACAGTACAACCGAGGCGCGCCGCACGCACAATAGCCGAGTCACATTTATAGAGGATTATATAGCCACATGCTACTCAACAGGATACGCGAATCATGTTACACACGAAATTCAGCGGTTCAACGCGACATCCATGCTTAACCCTATACTAAGGGATCTAATTCTTGTTGAGCGACTTATCATTCAACGCGGTATACTCCTCCTTAAAACCTACCTATTCTAGTAACTAGTCCTGCCATTATAAGTGACGATCGTTCCTATCTACCACCACCAGTGTTTTAACTACTGTCTCCAAGTGTCTCCAACCCGTCACGCAACACGGACTACTCTTAATTAAGTCGATCTATGGTACTAACGTTCTACTACAATTGCCTATTTCTACCCCCACCACTAACTAACTACGTTCTACTAACTAACTACGGTCTACTAACTACGTGCTTACAACCCCTCCCCCCCCACAGTACGCGTCAAACACTTGTGACACAATAGTACAATTATTATCTACGGAAAAACGCAGATTTATACCCACGCCGTTCGAGACGCTGGGTTAAGAGTCTCGTGACCTCCCATTCCCCCGGTTGGTGTCAGCTCGTTCACCCCGTGGTGGCCTCTGCCGGCCAGCGCCTCTTGGTGTGGCAGCCGGTTGGCAGTCGGCGGACAACGGTGCGACGCTGATGTTGCAGCGGGTGGCGTCAGCTCGTTCGCCCTGCGGTGGCCTCTGCCGGCCAGCGCCTCTTTGTGTGGCAGCCTGCAGCGTGGCCGTGGAGTAGCTGGTTGCGTGGACGGGGAGTCTATTTCGGGTGGTTCCGAATCTCTCCCGATTATGCGTCCGGCCCGTACGACCTCGGTCGTCGCCCTCTTCCCGGCTGAGGACCAGGCGTTGGTGAACTCTCCACGGTCTGTCGCGGTCCGAACCGCCCGCGACTCACATGGGCGCTGAACTGGCCGCGGTTCGGTGGTCTGTCCAGGCTGCCGATCCATGGCGCGGTCGGTCCCCTGGGTACGGCCAGCTGTCGGCCAACGGACCGAACTCGGCGTCCATCCGGTAATAGCGCAGAGGGAGTCCGGGACAGCCGCGAGACGGCAGCCCCGGACCTCAGGGTGGAGTCCCCTGGCCTGTGGAGGTCATTGTGCACCCTTGGCGGGTAATGCAGTTGGGTTTGCAGTTCCCTGCAGGCCTCATGATGCAGTCCCCCGGCGCCTGTGAAGGTCATTGGGTACTTTCGGCGAGTAATGCGGTTGGGCTTGCCGTTTCCCTGCAGGCATCAGGTTGCTGTCCCCCGGTGCCTGTGAAAGTTATTGTGGATACTTCTATGTTAAATGTGAGTGCGAGTCAGCATACCCTGGCTAACCCGGCGCGCGGGAGACCCGCGCATGACCGGCCAATTATATCGGTCATGGCGCCTGATCGAACAACGACCTGGCGAGCGGTAGGCCAATTATCTCGGTCATGGCGCATGCCCGAACAACGACCTGGGGAGCGTTAGGACCCGCCCGAGTATGTCCGGTAATTATATCGGCCAGGGCGCAGGACCGGCCAATTATCTTCAGTCGCCTCGTCGGCCCAACCCAGGCTGGGGAACTGACGATGTGACCGGCTCCGTCTCCGACAACCGGACAATTGTAAATGGTTCCCACATTCCTCCTTCGTAAATGTGTGAACCATTGACTCTGGCCCATGGGGTTGCGTCGACCCTCCGCCTTCTAGCCCGCGCACCGTCCGCCAGATCTGTGGGTATTCCAAAGTCACGGCGTACACACATCGCACACCCACGGAGTGCTGCGACGCCTCTTGGTCTTGCCCGCGAACCGCGAGATTGGTTGGTCTCTCCTAGTTACCCTCGCTCCGTCAGCCGCGACGTGGGCATTCCATAGTTACGACATACATACATCCCACAGCATACCCTCGTCGTCCATTCTCGGACGCGCGTCTAAGGAGGCGCGCAGCGGAAGATGCCCTGAGACGCACCTTGAGAGGCTTTTGACCTTGTGTAGGTTCACAGGCAGGATTTTGAGCGTTTTGGTTAGCTCTACTAAAGCGTTTCAAAAGGTGAGCACCTTCCGGAGGCACGTTTTCCCTATGGGGCCGCGTCTTCATCGGTAGAGAGGAGGCAATTTCGTTTCTGACCAGGGTGTCTGAGGCATCGGACGAAGCGTCCGATGTTTTAGTTCGGGATGCTTTAATATACAACTGAAAATCCTTGTAACATCAACATCTTCACGTGACTCTTTGTTTCACCTGAATATGTGTATAAGGCTCATGGACAAAAAGGTCACCCGCCTGATCAGGTTGCAAATGGTATGGCGGAGACACGTGTGGTTCGGATATGGTAGGGATCGGACAGAACTCTTCCAACCTTTAGCTACTTCTTCAGGTTACCACGGGCGGATTTACATATGACAGTTGCTTATCGAGTAAGCCCGGAAGGACCAGTACGCGAGAGATGCCATTCCATTCGTTAATTAGTTAAATGGGGGCCGCTGGGAGTTGGAGCTTTACACACCAGATAACTGGGGTGACCGATTGCCTTCGCTATAGCGGTTCGCTGCCTTTGTTTTTCACAGACTCCCCTGTTTGTACTGCGTGTCGAAAAGTGACAAAGGTTCCAGGGAGGTTAGTTGCTTGAAGAACGCACAGTGGCACGGATTCCCAGCAAATCGACGATGACGAACTCCCAAGTTGGTCAGCTCGTACATCCTAGTAGGATGTCCGGCTACCTTCTCTCGTCACATCTCCGCACTTTCTGGCTACCGGCTCACATCGCAAGTGACGGTTTATAGTACACTTGGAGGTGTCCGGCCGGTTACCATCTCCCCGCCGCCAGTGACCTTTGCAGTCCACTCGGGGGTGGGTATCCGGCACTGTCCCGCCTGTCGGAATGACCTCCCTCCATCGGCTGGGCCAGGCCACCGATCTCTGACGGCTGGCTCACGAAATTGCATGGTTCACTGTGTACTGTGGCCTTTAAGCGCTCGGTTACCCCGAACTCCCAACTGATCAACTTTTCTTACTTAGTACGCACAATGAACGGAGATGTAGCATCTGGTGTTTGGCTTTGACAAAAAGGTCATGGGCCATCTGGTGTATCAGACTCAGCAGGTAGTTAAACCAATTGGTCAGCTGTCTGACGTCTCCGACGTCTGTCGTGAATGAGCTGACGACTCTCATTAGGATTAGCAGCCTCAGACTGGGCCATGGCGTTCATCCGGTGACAACTTCCACGGGTCTTCCGCCAAGATTACCGCGAATGTGATTTCAGAAGCAGCAGAAAGGTGTATCTGGTAACCTGTCCTCCAGGATGGTTGCCACATGACAGGATGATATTGGGTTAGCTGGTTTATCAAAGGACCTGATACTGTCCGGCACTGACAATTCGATGGTGATGCTGTTTCAGAGACTCATCGTGAGGTTCAATAAAAGCCTTGAACTGTTCAAACAAGCCTCACACCCGGGCGGTAATCGGAAGCTCCCGCTCCCGTGAACTTATAGCGGCCCGTAACCATGGCCTTAATTTAACAATGCAGGACTTTTGTCAAACTGAACTTTATCGCGGCCATACCGTTCGAAAATTAGCACACAAAAAAAATCGACGAATGTTCAAGCTCTCGGAGGAATAAACTGCAAAGAAAAGAAACGACCCGACTAAAACCTATTGGTTAAAAGTGCAGCCCAATTAATTAAAGCACGGGCATACTATTGTTCTTTATCAGATATGAGACGAACATTGCGTCCATTCAAGGCGAGTACTAAAAATAAATCAAATTAATCGATTCGTTAGCTGTATCTGTACTAAAACAAATACCTTGTTGGGTCCGCTGGGTTTGTGAAAGCGCTGGTGACTCCCAGCCCGGCCCACAGCCGCTCGTTACTGGTGGCCATGTCGCTCACAGCGGCAGTCACTCTCAGGCCGCTGGTCTGCATCCGAGAGATGATGGCTCGAAGCACACAAGGTCATGGGCCGGTCGAAATCGTACCAGATGGGCTGCTTCCACGCTTCCAGCAGAAGAGACCTCGAACCATGACGAGCTGCATCTTGGATGTGCCAGCCTCTTCGGCAACCGAGGTCGCACGTCTCCACGCTTCGTAAGCGGGGTAGCGGAATCTCGGGATCGGTGTCTTCGTCAAGAGTTCGCGGGCAGGATTGCCCGGTGGGAGGCGGGTGAGGCGCGCATACTCGCCGGCCGCAAGTTCTTTGGACTGCACTGACAGCGGGGGCAGGTCTGCTTCCGCTGTCAGGATCTCCCTGTCGGTGAGCTTGATGCAGCCGGTGATCAGGCGCGCACACTTCCGCTGTTCAACCTCCAAACGCTCCCGCACCGCTGGGGCCGCGTGGGTGAAAAATATCGCTGCGCCGTAGTCGGATGGAGCGGACGTAGCTCTGGTAGTCGTCGCGGAGGGTGCGGCGGTGGCTTCCGTAGCTTCTCCCCGCGATCTTCTTCTTGAGCGCCTCGATATGTGCGGCGAAGGCCAGTTGGCAGTCCAACTGCAGCCCGAGGAAGGTGGGGTTTTCCTCGTACCCGAGGGGCTGACCGCAGACGTGGAGCACGGGCTTGACCTTGCCGCCACTCTTCTTGGGGTCCAGCGTGAAGGTGGTCATCTGTGGCGAGCGTGTCGGTGCGCTCGTTAGCGCACGCGTCGAGGGTCATTGCGTTTATGGAGCCATAAACGCAATGACGTCAGAGCAGCCCTGCTCTCACGTATGGCAGTGATGGCAGTACGGCTGCCGTGCTGGGTCGGGGACCTGGGCCGAGTGGGTCACATCTGGCTGCCAGCCGCCGCCTGTCAATGCGATGACAGCGCCGTCAATGCGGACGACGGGCAGTCTGGCTGGGGTGGCGACACTGCGTGGACGTGGGCGTTTGTCCGAATAGATCGGTTGTGTTTTCTGTTGAGTGTTACATTGCTACAAGCTATTTCGGCACCATTGAGGCAACGCACGGAACCGGTGTGCAGGGATCGCCGCTCCAGCCAGACTCGACGACCGCAGTGGTAACCGGAGCAGCGTGGCATGGCTCTGGAGTCGAGCTGCGAATCGGAGGGCGACGTCTGGGACGGCGCGTACAGCGCGCTGTCGTCGTCGTGCACCTCGGACCTGGTGAGCCTGCAGCTGGACCCGCTGCTGTCGGATGAAGGAGAGGAGGACGTGCTGTGTGGTGGAGGAGAAGACGGCAGCGCGTCGGGGCGGAGGACGGGAAGAAGAGGGAGAAACTAGGACCTGCGGGGAGGAGGTGGCACCACGCTTCATCGGTGATCGATTGGAGGTGGTCGGGAGGGAGGACCGAAGGTGATGAGACGATGGCCGGAGGCAGTGATGGCCTGCGGTGACCAAGCGGAGCTGTGGCTCCCGCCGGAGCCGAGCCGAGGCTCCCGCCGGAGCCGAGGCTAGCCAGGTGTGTGCGCGTGTGGGGGAGCGGAGAGTATCGCTGCCCACCTCCATGTGCGCGGTTCGGGAGGCGCCGATGGACAGACGAAGGGCGCTGAGTGAGTGTGTGCCCGTGTACATTTGCCAGGCTACAGAGCGCCGAATGTCGGTCAGGCTGCAGGAGGAATGCATGTGTGTTGGTCTCCCGGATGTGGTGCGCTGCGGCGGAGAACAGCAGAGCTGAGAACAGCAGAGCTGAGAACAGCAGAGCTGAGAACAGCAGAGCTGAGAACAGCAGAGCTGAGAACAGCAGAGCTGAGAACAGCAGAGCTGAGAACAGCAGAGCTGAGAACAGCAGAGCTGAGAACAGCAGAGCTGAGAACAGCAGAGCTGAGAACAGCAGAGCTGAGAACAGCAGAGCTGAGAACAGCAGAGCTGAGAACAGCAGAGCTGAGAACAGCAGAGCTGAGAACAGCAGAGCCGAGAACAGCAGAGCCGAGAACAGCAGAGCTGAGAACAGCAGAGCTGAGAACAGCAGAGCTGAGAACAGCAGAGCTGAGAACAGCAGAGCTGAGAACAGCAGAGCTGAGAACAGCAGAGCTAAGAACAGCAGAGCTGAGAACAGCAGAGCTGAGAACAGCAGAGCTGAGAACAGCAGAGCTGAGAACAGCAGAGCTGAGAACAGCAGAGCTGAGAACAGCAGAGCTGAGAACAGCAGAGCTGAGAACAGCAGAGCTGAGAACAGCAGAGCTGAGAACAGCAGAGCTGAGAACAGCAGAGCTGAGAACAGCAGAGCTGAGAACAGCAGAGCTGAGAACAGCAGAGCTGAGAACAGCAGAGCTGAGAACAGCAGAGCTGAGAACAGCAGAGCTGAGCACAGCAGAGCTGAGACAGCAGAGCTGAGGAAGTGGAGCTGAGACAGCAGAGTTGGAGCTGAGACGGCTGAGTTGGAGCTGTGGAGCAGCGGAGCTGTTGTGCCGCTGTGCAGCAGCGGAGCAGCGGAGCTGTAGTGCTGCTGTGCAGCAGCGGAGCGGTGGAGCTGTAGTGCAGCAGCGGAGCTGTAGTGCCGCTGTGCAGCAACGGAGTAGCGGAGCTGTAGTGCCGCTGTGCAGCAGCGGAGCTGTAGTGCAGCAGCGGAGCTGTAGTGCCGCTGTGCATCAGCCGAGCGGTGGAGCTGTAGTGCAGCAGCGGAGCAGCGGAGCTGTAGTGCCGGAGCTGTAGTGCAGCAGCGGAGCTGTAGTGCCGCTGTGCATCAGCGGAGCGGTGGAGCTGTAGTGCAGCAGCGGAGCAGCGGAGCTGTAGTGCCGATGTGCAGCAGCGGAGCGGTGGAGCTGTAGTGCGGCTGTGCAGCAGCGGAGCTGTAGTTCCGCTGTGCATCAGCGGAGCGGTGGAGCTGTAGTGCCGCTGTGCAGCAGCGGAGCGGCCGACGTCACGGCATCTCACCAGTGCGGGCGAGTGATGCTCGCAGCACTGGTGGTGCCGGACGTGCCGCTGGGTAGCGACGTGGTGTGCTGCAGCGGAACGGCCAACGTCACGGCATCAGACCAGTGTTCCTGCGAGTTATGCTCGCAGCACTGGTGGTGCCGGACCTGCCGCTGGGCTGCAGTGGAGCAGTCGTGCCGCCGGGTAGCAGCGGGCCAGGGTTGTAATGCCATGGATGGTGCCCTGCGGTGACATACCCCGGGGCTGTTGCGTTTCAGTTGTACTCGTGTGCTGTGTGATCAATGATCATGATAATCATGGAAGTGTGTAAGTACTGAGTGGCCGCGCGGGGCGGGAGGTTCTCGTCGCCGCCAGGCCAGGACCATCTCCCCAAACCATATCACCCCAGGCTCCTCCAGATCCACAGGGACCATTTATGTGCAGAAACGTTGTTCTGCCTCTTGCTTTCGAACCATGTGTACTGTTACCAGCTGTTTGTTACAGTTTGGTACATATGTACATCAAGTTATTATTATCATATGTACTATTGAGCGCTGTCTGCCACCGGTCATCGATATTTACTATCTGAGGAATATGTAATGAAAAACTACATTATTTCAATATTTGTTCATCATATAGAGATAAGCAACCAGGAATAGGGGTTACTTTTCAGGCTTCAGCTTGGCTCCAATCACAGTCTAGTTGCAATATTAAAATGTTGTTTTCCACAACCTAAAATCAAAATTGTAACGCTGCTTTGCGCTGTCACATCGATGGCCATCGTCATCATCTTCAGTTTGTTGCAATGGTGTCCAGTGAATTGAACAAATAACATGTTTAGCTTCTTATCCTCTACAAGGCCCACCGCCCAGATTTCTGGGTTTTATCATGCAAACCTGTAAAAAAAATGCCACTTGGTTTAAAGGAAATAGTTCACCTTTAACATTAGTTTACACTGAGATAGCAGATTTGTAGCCCGTGTTGGGAAACCCCTATCTGCAAGTTTTCTTTACTGAAGACTCTCCAGCCAAATATATTTGAGTTTTTGGCGAAGGAATGCGGTGCTGGCGAAAGAATGTTGTACTGGTTCTAGCCCGGGCAGAGGCTATACCATCAGCCAATCAGCTTGCAGCTGGTGCTAGCAAGCGAATCGCCTACCGCCGGTTGGCACATCTCCAATGCGAATCTATCTTCACATGACTACTTTTGAATCTGATTGGCTGAACCATTTTTTTACATTCACGTGACGTCAGCTGACTAACTCAGAGAGTATGCATATAGTTTTGATAAACAATACAAATTTACGGCCTTCTGTCCTGAATAGGCGCGATATAAGGCCAGTTTTGACAATATAAAAGAAATTGTATTAAAAAATATAATCAAATCGTGTTGGATAAACATTTCAAAAGGTAAACTATTTCCTTTAATAACAAGTACCTACTATAACATGAAAACCACATTAAAAATGTGCAAAGGCATACACATGGGAGTACATTTTTGCTGTCATTTCAGCCGACCCACCACTCCAAGAAATGTGCTGGCTGACGCCCCTGCCTACCCCGTCAACAACTTTTTCGCTGACGGCCTGCTACCCCCGCTCAACAACATTTTGGAAATATGCCGCTGGATTTGGCCCCCCTCCCCAAACCCACTGTCCACTCCCCACCCATTTTGCACCCATTTGTCAACACTGAGTACTAACACAACGTCTTGAGTGTCTGTTAAAACAGTAATGTAGTAGTGCTACACAAAAATCACTTAGGTACATATAACGGTATTAGTCGGCCAATGGTGTGTCACACTTGAAGGTAACTCAAAACGCTGCCTATGCAACCGTCCCTGACCACAGACGCTACAGAAATGGCGGTCATGGCCAAGATAACTATAACTAACGGCAAATCACTGAAGTCTCAACACATCCAACCACGGTAGATAAAATACTCAAATGCATCCTGATCTAACCCATTCTGATTCCTCAGAATCATGAATTTACTTACGCCACTAAATTCACCTTTTCCGGCCTTCCAACGCTAACGAGCGCATGCATTGATTAGTACGAAATGATACTAAACCCTTGATTAGTACGAAATGATACTAAACTTCGCAACGTTTAGTAATAATCCGTACTAAAAAACGTTTCCCCTCTTAGTAGGTATTCGTACTAAAAACCTTCGAGGACGTGTTGGATATTCACATTCACATTCAACCGACACATTCACCAGAACGCACCAAATTCAATGAAACTATGCAAACAAATAGAGAAAAACACGCTCTTTCAGAATATATAGGTCACTATTCATGACACTCAAAGGTTATTGAGTAAGAGCCCCTAAAACCTGAAAAATTACCCCCTCTCCCATGTTAACCTGCAGTCATTCAGGAGCAAATAAGTAAAAAAGAAACGCACAAATTAGGCTGAGACTTTGCATTCTCATAAAGAAAGGTTGTCCGCAGATTTCCAGAAAGTGTCAATACGTGACACTCAAACGTATTTTCTCCAGAGGCTGTCATGTTTCCCCAGAGACCGGGTGAGGCTGCAACCGCAGCTCCCGAAGCCGCCGGCCGCGGAGCCGTCCGTGACGTAGTCGATTGAGCGGAAGGCATGTCGGAGGTGGCGGCCTCGAATGCCTCTCTCCTCGCCTCGGCTCCGTCCCTCTTCCTTGTGGGCCCCGCCGTTGTGGTGATGATGCGGACCGACCACTTGTTGTCGCTTTCCCACGGGAGCTGGTGAGCGACCGCCTGGTTTTCCCTGGGCTGACCTTCCAGGCCGGCCTCTTCGGCGACCGAAGTCCCGTGTCGCGGTTCCTTAGTCGGCGCCTGATGACGCGCATGGCGGTGTTGTGGGCTGGGATCCGGGGTCGAGCCGGAGCAGCTTCTCCCGCTGGATGGCTCCTTCTTCCTCGGCCGACGCCGAGACGTCAGTGATCTGGGCTTCCACCATCAGCACTTCTTTGTCTGGTGTCGACCGGGCATCCCGATATTAATCTGGCAGCGGCGCGGGCGGATCTGTCGATGACGTCTCTGCTGGCTAGGCGGGCGAACTGCATGTAGGTGCAGCAGACGTAGAGGGCGACATGCTCGATGAAGGATTTGTAGAGCTTGCGGAGGGTGTGTTCCCTGCTACCCCATCCTGTGCCGGCCAGGGCTTTCATGGCTCCGATGCGCTTGTCGCCTGTGTTGTTGAGCCTGCTCGCCTGTGTAGCTATATAAACGTGTGCATACGTGTGGATATTCGGCTTAGGTGCGCTCGCTTGGGAACGATAGCATGCATGCTGCTCTTTCACTTGTTTATCAAGCGCAAAAGCCAGTGATTCTGTGCGTCGGTACGTCAAGTCGCAGGCGTAGTTCCTTTCAGAGTTATATACCGGATTTCCAGTGATGATCTGAATACATCGTTACACATACTTCCACAATGTGTTTTAATAATGCTGGAATAAGTGCATAACTCATCAGATTTAAAACGAAGTGGAAAGATAGACATCAAATGGGTACTATATTTTCAACGTCACATTTTGACACTAATGAAATGAAGTTGAAAGTTTGACGTCACACTTTCTGGAAATCTGTAGACAGCCTTTATATACGAGCTCGCAAAGTGTCTAGCAAATTTGTGCGTTTCTTTTTCACGTATTGTTTGCTGAATGCCTGCATGTCAACATCGGGGAGGGGGTCATTTTTTAGCTTTGAGATTCTCTGGATGTCAAAATTGGAAATGCCATGAATAAGCACTATGATTTACAGATGCACCGCGTGGTGTTGTACAATTTCGGTAAGTTTCGTTTAAATCGGCGTGTTCCACCAATTTGGTGAATGTGAATGATTGCAAACAAGTGGCAAACTTGACGGACTCTGAGGGCTGTATTTTTGAGTGTCACGTATAGACACTTCGGCGACCGAAGTCTGAGGACTGGAAATCTGAGGACAACCTTTCTGTATGAGGATGCAAAGTCGCTAGCTAATATGTGCGTTTCTTTTTTACTTATTGTCTTCTGAATGACTGCATGTTAACATGGGAGAGGGGGTCATTTTTTAGGTTTGAGAGGCTCTGGAGGTCAAATTTGGAAATGTCATGAATAGGCACTATGATTTTCAGATGCACCGCATGGTGTTGTACAATGTCCGTAAGTTTCATTTAAATCGGCGTGTTCCACCAATTCGGCGAATGTGAATGTGTAGTTTTTCATATCGATAATGAAATGAAGTTGTGTTGTTTTGCATATCGATAATGAAAGGACGTTGAATGTCTGACAGCCTCTGGGGAAAATACGTTTGAGTGTCACGTATTGACACTTTCTGGAAATCTGCGGACATCCTTTCTGTATGAGGATGCTAAGTCTCTAGCTAATTTGTGCGTTTCTTTTTCACTTATTGTCTTCTGTATGACTGCATGTTAACATGGGGAGGGGCCATTTTTTAGGTTTGAGGGGCTCTGGAGGTCAAATTTAGAAATGTCATGAATAGGCACTATGATTTTCAGATGCATCGCGTAGTGTTGTACAATGTCCGTAAGTTTCGTTTAAATCGGCGTGTTCCACCAATTTGCTGAATGTGAATGATTGACAATAAGTGGAAAACTTGACGGCCTCTGAGGGCTGTATTTTAGAGTATCACGTATTGACACTTTCTGGAAATCTGCAGACAACTTTTCTGTATGAGGATGCAAAGTCGCTAGGTAATATGTGCATCTTTTTCACTTATTGTCTTCTAAATGACTGCATGTTAACATGGGAAAGGGGGTCATTTTTTAGGTTTGAGGGGCTCTAGAGGTCAAATTTAGAAATATCATGAATAGACACTATGATTTTCAGATGCACCGCGTGGTGTTGTACAATGTCCGTAAGTTTCGTTTAAATCGGCGTGTTCCACCAATTTGGTGAATGTGAATGATTGCAAATAAGTGGAAAACTTGACAGCCTCAGAGAGCTGTATTTTTGAGTGTTCCGTATTGACACTTTCTGTAAATCTGCGGACAACCTTTCTGTATGAGGATGCAAAGTCGCTAGCTAATATGTGCGTTTCTTTTTCACTTATTGTCTTCTGAATGACTGCATGTTAACATGGGAAAGGGGGTCATTTTTTAGACTTGAGGGGCTCTGGAGGTCAAATTTGGAAATGTCATGAACAGGCACTATGATTTTCAGATGCACCGCGTGGTGTTGTACAATGTCCGTAAGTTTCGTTTAAATCGGCGTGTTCCACCAATTTGGTGAATGTGAATGATTGAAAATAAGTGGAAAACTTGACGGCCTCTGAGGGCTGTATTTTTGAGTGTCACGTATTGTCACTTTCTGGAAATCTGCGGACAACCTTTCTTTATGAGGATGCAAAGTCTCAGCCTAATTTGTGCGTTTCTTTTTGACTTATTGGCTCCTGAATGACTGCAGGTTAACATGAGAGAGGGGATATTTTTCAGGTTTAGGGGCTCTTACTCAATACCCTTTGAGTGTCATGAATAGTGACCTATATATTCTGAAAGAGCGTGTTTTTCTCTATTTGTTTGCATAGTTTCATTGAATTTGGTGAGTTCTGGTGAATGTGTCATTTGAATGTGAATGTGAATATCATGAAACTTGATGTACGTTACCCTGATTTATACAGACCTTGGATAGGACTTCGGTTATCTCGGCACGTACATCAAGTTTCATGATATTCACATTCACATTCAAATGACACATTCACCAGAACGCACCAAATTCAATGAAACTATGCAAACAAATAGAGAAAAACACGCTCTTTCAGAATATATAGGTCACTATTCATGACACTCAAAGGTTATTGAGTAAGAGCCCCTAAAACCTGAAAAAATACCCTCTCTCCCATGTTAACCTGCAGTCATTCAGGAGCCAACAAGTCGAAAAGAAGCGCACAAATTAGGCTGAGACTTTGCATCCTCATAAAGAAAGGTTGTCCGCAGATTTCCAGAAAGTGACAATACGTGACACTAAAAAATACAGCCCTGAGAGGCCGTCAAGTTTTCCACTTATTTTCAATCATTCACATTCACCAAATTGGTGGAACACGCCGATTTAAACGAAACTTACGGACATTGTACAACACTACGCGGTGCATCTGAAAATCATAGTGTCTATTCATGATATTTCTAAATTTGACCTCGAGCCCCTCAAACCTAAAAAAAATGACCCCCTTTCCCATGTTAACATGCAGTCATTCAGAAGACAATAAGTGAAAAATAAACGCACATATTAGCTAGCGACTTTGCATCCTCATACAGAAAGGTGTCCGCAGATTTCCAGAAAGTGTCAATACGTGACACTCTAAAATATAGCCGTCAGAGGCCGTCAAGTTTTCCACTTAAAGGGAAATAATGACCTTTTGATTTTGTTAGCAACAATTTATTAGGCTACCGTTATGGTTTTAAAATTATTTTATTTTAATTTAAGAATGAAATAAAATTATTCCCAAATTCAAAGTTGTAAGTTTGGAAAAAATACAAAACAAGTACCTTGTGTACTTCATGAAGGTCATTGACAAATTCGTCCTTCCCTACCATTGTTTAAATCGAGTGCGGCATTTTTGGAGGCTCCGTGACGTTTCCGATCAAACTGAGCGCTGCTCGGACACCCGCTAGTAGCGCTAGTAGCGCTTTCGTTCTCCATGGCAACCAGGCGTCAGCCAATCAAAGGCCAGAAAGGGAGTACGTTCTGGCTTTTCATTGGCTCACGCCTGGTTGCCATGGAGAACGAAAGCGCTACTAGCGTGCGTTCGAGCAGCGCTCTGATCCGTGAAGCAATCCGTGAAGCATCCGTGATGCATGACTGACTATCAGTATAAGTCATGAATAACAACAACATGCAAACTATACCAACTCGAATAAAATAAGGGCGGAATGAATTGAACCCCAGGCAAGCTAGTATTCGCAAAGCACTCGGCACTGCGCCACAATAGCAAAAGGTGAGGGAAATGGTGAGGGAAATATCGGGTCAGGTCAGTCAGGTGAGAGAAGGTCAGGTCAGGTCAGAGCAGGCGATACCAGGCCCGGTCAGGTCAGCCCAGGTCAGGGTAGGTCGAGTCGTGTCAGGTCAGGCCAGGTCGGGTCAGCTTAGGTCAGGTTGGGTCGGCAAGGTCTGGTCAGGTCAGATCAGGTCAGGTCAGGAATGTTCAGGTCAGGTCAAGTCAGGTCAGATCAATTTGTCTCGCGTCTCAAGAGTATATTATTGAGGATATCGCGTAACAAGAAACAATGAGGACGTTAGTATCCCAATAAATATATGCAAATTGGCATTTCAGTTGTTTTCGTCTTTGTTGTCATAGTCACGGCAACATGGGTCGTAATTCGTATGGCAAAACAGTAAGTGTGCCATCACCACCACCAGCTCTGCTTGTTTCGTAAAGGCGGCCGCTCACTAGGCCATTCGGCGCACGGAGGTCGCGATATCGCTACGACTTTCCGCGCATCTTTAGCGACATTCTGCCTTCGCGTCAGCCGAAACGTCAAAAATCGCGGACGAATGTCGTCGGCCGGCCATCTGCGGACCGGCGGAAAAAAACTGATTCAAACGAGCTTTTTTTGACGACTAAACGCCGCGGAGCCGCGGACAACAAAATTGATCAGGCTACAGTGGCGAATCTATGCAAGACAGAGGTGCACATTTTGCACAGCATGCTCTTGCCGCTGTGAAATTTATTATGGAAAACTTTCGTGGTTCTAAACTTACATCTTCGTCGAAAAATGGCCATCATTAATTTACCTTGTGACAGGCTGTAGGCACAGGTTGCGACATGCTGTAGGTCGGCGGGGCGGAATCTCGCGAGCAGACAGCGCCGAATCCGCCGGAACAAGGACAATATTCAGCGGTATCGACGCGATTTTCCGAGGCGGAATGTCGCAGTATATCGCGCGCCGAATGGCCTAGTGTGCGGCCGCCTTAAAGGGAGTGTGCCTACTGTTTTGAACTATCCAAATTATTTTTACTACGATAAGTAGCTATTGTTGTGATGGTTGGATACGATGAAATTCACATCTGGAGCCCCTTTTGTTGAATTTTCACTTATATTGTTTTCGATTATTTTTCGTTTCGATATCGAAAAAACGATTCCCACTACGGTGAAGGTAAACAGAGGTAACAAATTGATACGTGAACGACGCACCTAAGACCAGCATGATGCATGCAAGCATGATGGCCGCCCAGGCTCTGTTGTTCGGCAGCTGCTATCAGCGCACACGAGCTGTTTGTTCGAATTGCTATTGGCCGGTGATAACGATATGCTAGCAGTGTAATCGATAGTTGCAATGCTTGTAGTAGTGGGAAGCCATCTGGAGTCTACCCGATAACGTTTTGCTCCCAAGCAAATTCCTGGAGTCTTTAAATATCTCAGCAACTAGGGTGAATCTGGAGAAATGATGTAGTGGTTCAATTCAGAAAATTGTGTTCTATAGACCAGTGTCAATAACCCCAACTAAGCGATGTGAGTAGGCACACTCCCTTTAATACGTATGCTGTTATTGGGATTTGCCATGTGTTTACATTTGTGTTGTCATGGTCACCGTCACATGATATGTATAAAGAAACCATTGAGACCAGAGGGTATTCAGTCCAACTCGTTCCACCACACCGACCAGCTCTGCTTTTTCGTAATAAGTATGTCGTTATTGGGATTTGACGTGCTTACATTTGTGTTGCCATGGTCACCGTCACATGCTGTCACCGTCACATGCTATGTAAGGTCAGGTCAGGTCAGGGCAGGCGAGACCAGGCCCGGTCAGGTCAGCTCAGGTCAGGGTAGGTCGAGTCGTGTCAGGTCAGGTCAGGTCGGGTCAGCTCAGGTCAGGAATGTTCAGGTCAGGTCAAGTCAGGTCATGCCAATTTGTCTCGCGTTTCAAGAGTATATTATTGAGGTTATCGCGTAACAAGAAACAATGAGGACATGCTAGTGTCCTAATTAATATATGCTTATTGGCATTTCAGTTGTGTTTTCGTCTTTGTTATCATGGTCACGGCAACGTGGGCCGTACTCCGTATGGCAAAGCAGAAAGTGTGCTATCACCACAATCACCAGCTCTGCTTGTTTCGTAATAAGTATGTCGTTATTGGGATTTGCCATGTTTTACATTTGTGTTGCCATGGTCACCGTCACATGCTATGTATATAGAGACCCTCGAGACCAGAGGGTGTTCATACGAACTGGTTCCACCACACCCCACAGCTGCTTCCCACCATGCTCTACGCCTGGGTGAAGGCGATCGTGGGTGTCCTGCTGACCGCCAACTTCGCCGCACCGCTGTACACGGTGGCAAGCAACCGGCAGCTCTGGGACGAACCGATGGCGGTGCTAGCTGGAAACTTGTCATTTATCTGCATGTTCCTCGGCATCAATCTTCTTCTGATTGGAGCATACGACATCGCTCAGCTGGAGGTTGACAGCCTGTGTCAAACGCTTCAGTATTGCAGCTTCGGGTTCGGAGTCGCCTTCAAGATGGCCCAAGTGTGCATGGCGGTGGATCAGTTCGTGGCCGTCGCCTACCCACTGCAGCACTACACGATGATGACACGCGCTCGTCGCTGGCTCTTCGCCGCCACCTGGCTCACCTGGGCGGTGCAGCCTGCCTTTGGCATTATCGCAGCCATATTTGAGCTGGAGACTCTCGCTGACGCCGTGTACGGCCGCGGCAACGGAACGGTTGTCTACCCGGAATGCCGTTGGGAGAGTTCTCTCGCGCAAGTCTACGCCATCTTTGTCGAGGTTCAGATGCTGTCCTTTTCATTGGTCACAGTTGGCCTGTTCGTTTATACATTCACGGTCGGCTACTTTACAAGAGTACGTCTGATGCATCAGATGCCGCAGCTAGAACACAGGCGAATCATGCGTCAAGAAGATCGGAAGTTCTTTGACAATTTCAGTGCCTTCAAGAAGATCGTCTGGGTGTTCTCTCTGACGGTAACTTTGGATATTGTTTCTCCGATATTGCGTATTTCCAGCCGCTGGTAGTCGATGCCGAAGCTGAACGGCGTCCTACACCAGCTACGCCTCTTTGGCTTCGTCTTCGAGGGATGGGCGTACGGCCTAATGAACACCACGCTGCGAGCTGCCTACAGGAAGACCCTTTGCAGAAAGTGGGGTCAAGTCGCAGTGGAGCCGACGGCTGTGGAGCATTCTCAACAACAGCAGCCACAGCATCAGGAGCAGCAGCAACAGCAGCAGCAACACCAGCAGCAACAACAACAATATCAGCAGCAACAGCAACAGCTGAATTCGCCTACACAAGTCTGGTGTATCACTTCGGTGGAATAACAGCAACATGGAATATTTTGTTCAACTTTCAAGAGGTAGGAATTGGACGCTGATGCTCTATCACTAGTGGCTGACATTGTTGTCAATACTTATGAGCGTAGTTTTCAAGTCTGACCTTTGGCTTTGAGTGTTTAGGAATGAGAACTCTGAGAAAGCTGAGAATAATTGGAATAAATGAGGCGGTAAAGCCTAAAATAATTCGTTTAATTGGCGTGTGACATTGCTGTTGAATACTCGGGTGACACCATCAAGTTCCCGTTCGTGGTGTAAATCTGTACCGAACAAATTTGTATCATCATTTACTCCAGGTTACACTTACTATTTCATTTACACTTACTATTTCTAAGATTACTCGCTTATAAGGAAATGCTAACATAAACTACACCTCTCTTAACATAGGTATATACTTTTCCACTCGTACCAAACGAGCCCTAACGTACGTACGTACTTACGTACGTACGTACGTACGACATACAGGGTGTTTAATAAAAATACATCCACTCGCAAATCTCGCAAAACAAACTTACACTGGCATCCAAAAAGGGTTGACAAAATTGCTCCCATCTCATTTCGCTTGTTTGTCTGTTTCGTGTTGGTGCTGTGTGTGATGTGTCGTGTCATGTAATGTTGTATTGCACATGTTTTAATGTAATGTTGTAATGGTAATGTTGTAATTGTCATGTTGTAATTATTATGTTGTAATGGTAATGTTGTAATTATATTGTTGCAATTGTAATGTTGTAATTGTAATGTTGTACTTGTCATGTTGTAATACCAATGTTGTAATTGTAATGTTGTACTTGCCATGGTGTAATACTAATACACGGCCGGGTCGGCGCGCTAGACGGGCGACCCCCGGCCGCTCCGCACTGTCTTCTGATTAATCGGGGAATTCGACACCCTGCTTCGTGAAATTTAGTGTCTACGTGCTCTTATCTTCTAGTTCATCTGCGTGCTACATCATATAAACTGTGAGTTGTGTTTTCGATCTATTATCTACCTCAGAAGATTTGTGATTTGAAACCTGCGTGAACAACCAAGCCGGAAGACAGAAACCTCGGTCTGTGTCAGAAAGTGTGTGAACGCTTCAAGATTTGTTTCAAATAAGTGTCTTTTTTCTCTATGGTGCGGCAGTGATATTACGTGCTCGAAATATTGCATTTCTTCAAGAGTCCTGCTTCAATGTTCTAGAACTACTTTTTCCAACGCATACCAACGCAACAGAGCGGACGAACACCACCAGCCCTGGCCATCGCCATGGCAACCCCCCTTGACCAGGGGACTGCCGCCGCAGTGCCGCCCGGCTAAAGTCAATAAATGCCAGGCGGCCAAACGGTCACCGGGGCACGTTCCCGGCGGCCGGCGCGGCGGGGAGCCCGGGGCGGGTGGCGGGCCCGCCGAGCGAGAGAGAGAGAGGGAGCAGCGACCAGCCGACTGCTCTCGGCACTGGGGACCCCAATGGGCCCTGTCGTGTAGTGTGCCAACAACCGCCCGTCACCACGATAGAGACAGAGACGCAAGTCAGAGACGAGCCGCCGACGCCCGCTACTCCGTCAGACCGAGCGGCGGCGGTGGCCGCCGACCCACCCGACGCGACTACCAGCGAGCGGCCGGGGCCGGCGCTCGCCACAACCGACCGACAACAAGATCGGCACACCTTGCAAGGGGAGGCCGCCACAGCACCTCTGGTCAGCGCTGCTGGCCAGCATCCGGTTGCACAGGCGCATAACGCAACTGAAGTGACACGCCAACCTCATGGCTCTGATACGATTGGACGCGGGGCCTTATACATCATGGCGTTGAACATTTTAAGCCTAAAACCTAAGATTTTAGACCTCCGTCATGATTTGGAATTATTAAATTGTGATATTGCTGTGCTCACAGAAACATGGCTTCGCCCCGAAACTTGCTCACGCTTCGTCACGTTCCCGGGGTTTTCTCTGCACCGTGCCGACCGTCCAGACGGTAGTGGTTACGGGGGAATAGCTGTACTGATAAAAAACAATTTGAAAGTAAAACCACTTAAATCAGTTGTAGGTGCCAAAAACGACGGCAAAATAGAAACGTTTTGGTTACAAGTCAGTAACTCGCACGGTCGTCGTTTTAACCTAGGTTGCGTATATAGACCTCCTCGACACACCGTAGCCGCCATATCAGCCGACCTCGATTTTCTTGAAACTCAAGTGCAACGCGTGTTTCTTTCGTCCACTGACAATATTGTAATAACTGGCGACCTTAACTGCAACCTTCTAGCGTCCGACAACGATATATGTAAATCGAGATTTAATCAGTTCCTAGACAGCCTGGCCCTGCACCAGCACGTGACTAGTCCCACATACGAGTCTGGATCTCTACTTGATGTGTTTGTGTCCAATACGGGAAACTTTTTGAGTGACGTATCTGTCTGCCCATGTCCCTATAGTGATCACTGTATCATCCAAGCTAAATTGTCCATCCCCAAGCCTCGCCGTAAGCCGATTTTCGTCTCATCTAGGCGCCTACATCGCATTAATATATCGGCTTTTCACGCTGCTCTCAGAGCCACTGACTGGAGTGGAGTGTTCTCACGCGTGGAAGTGTCAGACCAGTGGTCTGCATTCATAAATTGTCTCCTCCCCATCCTCGACCATCACGCACCTCTAAAACGTATCAAAATTCGTAACCCTTCCGCTCCCCCTGTATCTGACACCACTCGCAACCTGATGGCACAGCGTCGCAGACTTCTTGTCCATAGTGGTAGGACCCCTGAGTTCATTGCGCTTAACAAACAGGTCCGTTCTGCCATTCGTCACGACACAAGGCAGGACATCGCCAGGAGAGTGCGTGAGCTGGGTCCTACCACCATATTTCGGAATGTACGTCAAATCATAGCGGGCAAGAAGTCTGCCGACCGCATCGTGCCAGAGGCCACCCCTGACGAGCTAAACCAGTACTTAGTGGGCGTTGGCCCCCGGGTTGCGAGTGAGGTCCGGGCCAGGGGTGAGCCCCCCTCTCTCCCTGTCCGTCTACCTCGTGTCGGCACATGTGCCTTCAAACTACAGCCTATCTCTCTGTCCGCTCTCCGGTCCTTCCTCAACTCAATGAAAAATTCAGGGGCCTGTGGTGCTGACGGCATCTCTATTCAGGTAATAAAGCTTTGCTTTGCTGCTATCGACTCCGTTTTACTCTATATCATCAATACTAGCCTATCTTCCGGCGAATACCCAGCGCCCTGGAAACATTCCATTATTCATCCAATACACAAAGCCGGCAGCCAGTCCGAAGCTTCCAATTTTCGCCCTATCTCCATTGTATCTGCCTTCCCAAAGCTCATTGAGCGTATTGTGCAACGTCAGCTTTACTCATACATGTCGGATAACCACCTGTTCTCCTCATCCCAGCACGGGTTCCGCTCCCTGCTCTCTACTGAGACCGCCCTTCTGACTGTTTCTGATCACATCCTCTCGGCTATTGACCACCAGGAACTCACCCTTCTCTGTCTCCTCGATTTATCCAAGTGCTTCGATGTCATCGACCATTCTATGCTCCTCTCTAAACTACGTACATATAACATCGATCCCACCTGGTTTACATCATACCTCTGCGGTCACACTCAGTCTGTCTGTACGGCTGATGGGAGTGGGAACCTTCATTTCTCCAGGCCTCTCCCCAACTCTATCGGAGTTTTTCAAGGCTCGTCTCTTGGGCCTTTACTTTTTCAAATATTCGCTAACGATATGTGCCTGTTCGCGGGGGATGCTCATGTGGTCCAGTACGCTGATGACACTCAAATTTTGTTATCCGGCAAAAAACACCAACTCAATGATCTGGTCAGTAAATTGGAGGACACCCTGAGTGCACTTGATACTTGGTTTCACTCTCATGGTCTCAAAGTAAATACAAGCAAGACCGAATTAATAGCGTTCGGATCCCGCCAAAATTGTCGCGACCTTTACCCTGTTGCTGTTCTGTTCCGCGAAGACATAGTACAAGAGAGCCCATACGTCAAAAATTTAGGTGTCTGTTTGATAAGCACTTCACATGGGACTCACACGTGTCTTCCCTAGTAAAAAAAATGTAGTGGTATCCTCATTGGGCTATCGCACGTGCGGCACAGCATCCCCCGCGAGCTGTTGCCACTTCTTGTAAATGCCTTGGTCGTTTCACACGTTCGGTACTGTTTAGCAGTATTTGGCAATGGCTCGCAGAGGAACATACAACGCCTTGACAAAATTCTAAATTTTGCCCTTCGTGTCATATCTGGCAAACGTAAATTTGATCACATCTCTGACGTGCGAGCTGAGCTTGGCTGGCCCACTGCCCAGCAGCTATACAGACAGCACTCCCTAAATCTACTACACAAAATTCGAAACACCGGGGAACCACAGGCTCTTGCTTCCCAACTGCATGTCAATTCTGATCTCCGCTCCCGCTCTACGCGACAGAACTCTGACCTGGCCCTTCCACGCGTGAGGACAGAGGCTGGCAAGCGCCGATTTCTATATCATGTTGTGCAAAATTACAATGAGCTGCCTTTAGCGACACGTCACTCAGCCATGCCCGCATTCAAAAGAGCGATACAGAACATGCCTCAACCAGAGTAGCCTGATGTATATAACGTAATGTGCGTGTGAGAGCATTGCAGTGTATGTGATGTAATGTGTATGTGAGAGTATTGAAGTATGTGCTGTATGGGAGTATGTGCTGTAGTGAAACTGTCTTCATTTTATATTAGGATGAGTGTACCATTCGTGTTGTCCATGCTTGTATGTGGCTCCGGAATAGCCCGCTTCGGCGTGGATGGGGCCCAACGTCAAATACAAATACAAATAATGTTGTAATTGTAATGGTAATGTTGTAATTATAATGTTGTAATTATAATGTTGTAACTGTAATGTTGTAATTGTAATGTTGTAATTGTAGTTATTTCAATGTTGTAATTGTAGTGGTGTAATGTTGTAATCACAATGTTGTAGTTGCGATGCTGTAATGATTATGTTGTAATTACAACGCTGTAATTACAATGTTGTAATGTCAATGATGCAATGTTGTAACTGTAATGTTGTAATTGTAATGTTCATGTTGTAATGTTAATGTTGTATTGTTAATATTGTACTTGTAATGTTGTAATTGTAATGTTGTAATGCTGTATTGTGTAGTGATGTGTGGAGTTGTGTTATACTATGTGGAATGCCC